>JAJJMC010029784.1:9433780-9474863 GCA_023531435.1 Papaver californicum
TAGGATGAAACCTTTTTGGGTTCCATCAAAACATGCATTTTCTAAAAAACACCAACATTGTTGGTCACAAACATACACAGACTAAGATGAAATCTTTTTGGGTTCCATCAAAACATGCATTTATAAACAAACCACCAACATTATTGGTTACAAACATACACAGAATAGGATGAAACCTTTTTGGGTTCCATCAAAACATGCATTTATAAAAAACCACCAACATTATTGGTCACAAACATACACAGAATATGATGAAACCTTTTTGGGTTCCATCATAATACCAATTAAGTAAAAAACCACCAGCATTGTTGTCACAATCACACACAGAATAGGATGAAACCTATTTGGGTTCCAACACAATAATTTAGGTTAAAACAGATGAAACCTAAACGTTGAAACATATAAAAATCAATGAAACCTAGTTTCAGAAAAATGTAACTGAAACCTAACTATGAAACCTGTAATTTCGAAAGAGATGAAACCTTATTAACCAAATACATCGATGAAACCAAAATCACGAAACTAAAAATCATAAACATGCATAATATGAAGAAACCTTATTAAACAAATGCATTTTGATTTTCAACCATAAACAATCACAGAATATGATGAAAATATAAACTTCGATTTACCTTTCGTAGATTCTTGTTTCTTAACTGATGTATTGAGTTTTTTCTTCATCTTCTTGTCTTGTTTCTTCACCATATTTAATAATCTTCAGTGATTTTTCTTAGGTTTAAACTGTGAAAGAATTGATAGAAACTTCAGGTAGATTATGATGAGTTAAAAGTAGAAGACTCAATTCTACTGTTGATGATCAACAATCGTTTTAGAATCAGAAATTTAGGTTGATTACGACTCAAATTCTACTGTTGATGATGATTTAAGTGATGACTTTTGTTTCAGGGAGATTAATGTGATGATTTTTTATATGATTGATGATGACGATGATGTTGGTTCAGGTGTTTTTCTCTGATGATGTTGAAACGATGAACGGTATGATTTTGGAGATAGTAGATGATAGAAGTTAAGAGGGAAATAATGGCGTTAATCAAGGGAAGGTGGGCGTGCGTGGTTAAGTGGGCGTGATGGGCGTGAGCAGTTAATGAAGTTGGGATGAATAATAAGCAAGGGTAATATGGACAATTGGTTTATAATGGGTTTTTTGTGTCAAATTTGTTTTGTTGGGTTTTATGTAGTTGGATAGTGACACCTTTGGGATTATAACCCATGGCTTGTTTTTCTAATGGGAGTTAAATTTAATCTCACACGTTAGGTTAGCTATTGTCCATGTACTGCTATCCGACAGTTCTAAGAGGTTCTTCAAATCAAATCCCTATAAACACTTCTTTTTAAGCCTCGTATATGGGCTTCCCATTCTAATAAAGGGGTTTTTCATGTGAAGACAAAATAGGGACACTAGGTATGAATTTCAAAAACCCTTTATCCATTATATTTCCATAATGGCTAAACTATGTTTAGTTAATATTAGTAAAATTACTTAGCTAATAAATTAGGCTAATAATAATTAATCTAAAATAATCTTATACTTAATCAAATCAAATCAAAATTTTCTTCTTTTTGGTTTGGTGGGAAGAAAAAGTAGAAGAAATGAAAGAGCATTTTTTGTAGTTTTTTAAAAAACCCTAGATTTTGATTCACTCAACCAGAGTAGTCAAGTATACCTCTAACTTAAACTCTTGGTCTTTTTATGGCTCAAATTTGATGAAATTACGTAAAAAAAGTGTGATTTTTTTTGTGATTCAGGAAACATTACGGTTGGGTTTTCTTGTCGAACCAAACCATAGACAACATTTACGGTTAGGTGTTCATCCTAACCAAACCGTAACCGTAATTTCATGGCGGAAAACCAAATCGTAACAGTTTTACAATGGGTTTTCAGCATCGTACCCAACCGTAACTAAAAATTACGGTTAGGTGTTCATCCTAATCTAACTGTAACCGTATTTTCATGGCGGAACAATCAATCGTAACAGTTTTACGGTTGGGTTTTAGCATAGGACCCAACCGTAACGCATTATGTGCATGGGTATTTGTTGCAACAGTTACCGTTGGGTTCGATTTTTGATTCCCAACCTAAAACTTGTCATTTTTTTCCCTACAATTTTACGGTTGGGTTTTTGAGTCCCAACCCAACCGTAAATGTTCCTGGACCCTTACTTTTTGTATTTCCTTTCACTCCAAATTTGGGTTTAAAAATTGAATTTTTAAACTTATTCATTCAATTTTACTAGATTTAAAGTAAATAGGGTCATTCAAACAAACAAAAACCCAACCGTAAAGAATCAACACAAAACAAGTTCAACTACACGGGAGAATTTACGGTTGGGAATTGACAATTGAACCCAACCGTAAATAATCATAAAAAAAAATTGAACTACCCAGGAGAATTTACGGTTGGAAATTGAAAATCGAACCCAACCGTAAATGATCTTCAAAACAAAAAATTTGAACTATCCAGGATGATTTACAGTTGGCGATTGTCAATCGAACCCAACTGTAAAAGGGTCCAGGAATATTTATGGTTGGCTTTTGATTCAAAAACCAACTGTAACTTTAGGAAATATGGTTCTGGCTGTTTTACGGTTAGGTATGGACTTGCGGACCCAACCGTAAATAATCAGTTATTTTGTTTTTTTAAGTTGATTTCTCCTTTGCTTGGTTTCCAACTTGAAATTTTTGTAAATAAAACATGAAATTTAGCTAAAATTTAAGATAAAAACTTTCTCATACATTCTAACTAAATTGAGATATGAATATTTTCGCAAGAAGTTATAATCCACCCACAAAAAAAACTCTAAGTTTGACGCAATTTTTAGAATCAACGTAGAGTTAAGGAGAAGGAGGAGGGGTATGTCGATCACCATGGCGAACTCTTTTTTTGCTCGTGCTATAACGAGTACGAGGACTAGCACGACCTCCACCAGTATGAGCACCAACACGACTGCCACGAGTACGAGGACCAGCACGACCGCCACCAGTACGAGCACCAACACGACCGCCACGAGTACGAGCACCACCTTGCACATCCTCGGCTTCATCATGTGTGTCTTCATCACTAGGTTGCGGCTCTCTCTGGCTAGTATTCACACCTCTTGTATCGGCTCTACTCCTCTTTAAGCTTCGCACCATCTCATCTTCGTTTAATTCATGAAGCTTCCTCATTTTGTGTTGCAAGTTCTTTTGTTGCTCAACCGTCATCACATCACCTCTACTTATGCATGGATTCATAGACTCTGCCAATGCAAGTGCTTTCTTTTTCTATTCACATATGAAAACAAATATTGGTTTAGTCTTTAGTAATAAATCTTAAAAACATTAATAACATAAGTAATTTACGTACCAAGTTAAAATATGCTTTTTTCCAAACATCACTGAGACCATCTCCTTTGTTGTTTTCTTGACCCCTTTGAAGTATTCTCATAGACTCCGGATCAATATTAATCACATTTGGATGACCAAAATGGCGATACTAATCCAAGTAATCTTCTACGGCCTCTTTTGTGCCCGGAGATGGATTTACCTCCTCCCTTTGGATTTGGTATTCCGGTTTATGGCGGTTGTTCCAAACCGCGACCGAAGGCGTTGGGATGTAGTTGAGCACGATGCTTGGGCCTTCGATCATGGAGCCATTCACGCACAATTTAAAGGCTTCGATTGTTACCTTTGTTTGGACATAGCCATATTGGCGGAGAGTTCGACGAGGGTTGCACATCACGAACCCAAACAGATGGTACAAAGGCTCGTTGTAGCCTGCCACGTCCGAGGATTGACGTAAATCTTCTACTACTCCATCATCAACTATGTAAATCTTCACATAAGGATGAAACACCACATCTTCTATGGTGAAAGCATCAATTTAACTTCTCTTGTTTGCTATCTGTACTTCTTTACGCTTTGACTGAGTACCGGTGAATATGAATTTCTTTCTTGTAGGTCCAGTAAAATCACCGCTCCACTCCGTCTTAGGAGCCAGTCTCGGAAAGTGATCATAGTCCCATGCCTACGAAGATAATAAATATTAATATAAGATAGTGCGCAAATTTTTTTTGAAGTTAAACATTGAATTCCAACAATAAATTACCTGAAGAAGACCAGTATTCCCGACAATCTCAGTACCTCTAACCCTCGAAGCTTTTCTAAGGTTAAAAAGTAGGTAAGCGAGGGTGGCAGTGCCATGAATACTCATGCGTCTTCTGGAGATCCTTCAACCACTGTAGAAAGTGAGCGTTGACCCTATTTGCTGAGTTGTCAGTGAAGAAGATGGTACCAAACATATATAGCAGATGCACCCTGGCTGTACTCATAGCTCTATTTTCATCTATGACGACCCCATCCTTTTCCAATTGCAGGATTCCTCCAAACTTCTCCCTCAGACTACGCAACAAGATCTTCTTGGTCATACCTAAACCTTTATTCGGAACTTCACCCGGTTTATCTCCAGCAGCCAGTTTAACCTCTAACTCGGATTCTTTCTTCTCCCATCCAAGTGTGTCTTTAACAAGGACACAAAGATCACTCCAAGACATGTTGTTGTCAAGATCTTCATACACGGCTTTTTCTTTAACTTGTAAGTCAAGAATTGACTTGACATCATACGGCGTTATTGTCATCTCGCCGAATGGGAGATGAAACGTATCGGTTTCAGGCCAATAACGTTCCCTGAAGGCTGTGCAGGTAACATTGTTCCAACATAGAATTGGTAATTCCGGGAGCTAACTCTGTACCATTTACGAGAACATGGACGGCTTTACATTCTTCAGCTAACGGCCAATGTTGAGCCCTTTAACGAACCAATTTCTTCACTGCCTGTGTATGATCCTACAAAGAATAAAAATAATCTTTTTTAATCAAAATCGTACCAACAAGTTATAACTTGAAGTTAAACAAACGGAAATTTAACAAAACAAGAAAAGTTTTTAGATTAATACCCTAGTCTCAGCAACTTTGGCATCCCATGAATGCGGATAACCAAATAATATTGCAGACCTGTCTGGGGACTCACCCCAAAGTCCTCCATTCTTCTTCTTAGGCAATAACACGTCTTTGCCTTTGGGAATATGCTTGCCTTTCGGTGAAGGTTTCTTCCTTGGCTTTCTTTCCTTCACTTGAGGTTGAGGCGAAGCAACAACAATTTCTTTACCTTTGCCTTGATCGACAAATTGTTCTTCGTCCGTATCTTCTTCATCACATTCTTCCTCTTATGATGGTTCTCTAATCACAAGCACACCTCCACTCACCACCGGTAGATCTTCGAAGTCTTCGAAAACATGGGATTCATCTTGAGGTAGCACTTCTTGTCTAGAGCTACCACCCCCTACCTCAAAATTCTTCTTCTTCTTATCGTTCTTTCTCAAGCCTATATTATCTACCCCTAAATGAACTTCATGGCGAGGGGTGGGAGTGTGATCAATCGGTGTTAAATTATTACTCCTCTTGTTCTTGGGTTTTGCCATATCCTTATTCCTACAACATACAATCAATACAAATTGAAAGCACAAGTTAGATAATTTCCAAACAATTCAACACAAATAACCAAAAATTTAAAAATTCAGAATTCTTTAGGTTGGGTTACACATATCAAACACAACAGTAAACAAATTTACGGTTGTTTACGGTTGGTAAATGGTATTCGAACCCAACCGTAAATAATCATCAATAAAAAGTTGAACTACCCAGGAGATTTTACGGTTGGGAATTGACAATCGAACCCAACCGTAAATAATCATAAAAAAAATTGAACTATCCAGAAGAATTTACGGTTGGGAATTGACAATCGAACCCAACCGTAAATAATCATCAAAAAAATTTGAACTATCCAGGATAATTTACGGTTGGGAATTGACAATCGAACCCAACTGTAAATACCATTTTTTGTTTTACTGCAAAATAGTTTACGGTTGGGTTCAGAATCGAAACCAACCGTAAACTTTCATCTTCATCTCCTTTATCCCGATTTACGGTTGGGTTTGGAAATAACAAACGTAAAATTTAGAAAAAATCAGTTACGGTTGGATTCCTAGTAAGTTCTTGAGAACTTATATTTACGGTTGGTATTTGAACAGAACCCAACCGTAAATGTTTCTGGAAACCTAATTTTTTTCTTTGAAATCAATCATTCTAACACATTACGATCATAAAAAGAAGAAAAATAACATGGGTTATTGTAGAATCATACCTCATATACACCATTGGTTGTGGTTGGGGAGTTTGATTGCTTTTACCACCGGTATGTTCTTCAATTTCTTGATGAGTTCGATATTCTTCGTTTGATTGATTTTGATTCAAATCAATGCTACCTTCTATACCTTTAGTAGAATTTGTCATCTTTATTATAGTGTTTGATTGACGATTATAAATTTTTGAATCGACGATTAATCGAAGACGATGAATTTAATGGAGAAGAAAATGGGGAGAAAGAGAGTTGAAGAGAAGCAAATTTACAGTTGGGAAGAAGAAGAGTTTTTTGTTTAGGTTTTAAAGGTTTTTTGTTTAGGTTATAGAGTAAAGGTTAATATAGGTATTTTCTATTATCATAAGGTATTCCTTATCCAATATTTGGGTTAGCCTTCAACCATGGGAAGCTCCTATATTGGAATGGGAAGCCCCTATATAAGGCTTCTTTTTTTTTAAATGCGTCACCATGCTTTAAAACATTTTTGAGCTTGCTCGAGAGATTTGAGTGCCACAAAATTCTCACCGTCAAATTTCAGCGGCACCCCGACACTCGTGGTTTAATTTAGACACAGACGAAAATATTTATATGGATATATTTTTCGAAGAGGAAGTTTTTTAATGAACCCTCAATTGAAGAATACTTTTACAAAAGAACATTATAAAGTAATTTGAAGAATTCTTTATCCAAATAATTTTGATAATGGTTAAATTATCATTTATATTAATTAATTTTATAAATAATTTTATCGACAAAAACAAAGTAGTTTTTTTATAATACCTTTGGATCAGTGCAAAAGCGTATAATCTTGATAGTCGCTACCACATCAGGGAATGAAACAGGCTTAATTTGAAGAGGAGAAGATATGACATCTTTAGGGGAAGTGTTAGCTTGTCTTTGCACTTCCTTGATCACCAATTTATCTCTGTTGTTACAAAAAATCCAGCCGAGATAAACCGAAAACCCATACAGCACAAGAAACATAAGTGTCATTGGTACCATTCTAGAAGTTTTGTCTGGGTGAGTGAGTGGTTTCCCATCTCCATCTTTGTTATTCATTGTTAGTTATCCAATTAAAACCTGCAATTTGAAACAACCCAATTGATTAAAAGATTCAGATCAGATCTCATGTTGATAACATAATTTCGATCTACAAACAATTAAATTCTTTAAGATCTTCGGATCATTACTAGTCCATGGATAAAAGCAATATACATTAATAATAGAAGAGAAGGAGAGGAAGAGTCAATTCTAATAGAGAAGAAGATAGAATGGAGGATACGAAACGGTTTAGGTTTTAGTTATTTTTTTTTGTCTTTTTATTAGGATAAAGAAAAGTATGGTCTTTTCATCCTAAAAAAATCTCCTTTTAACCAAAATCCATCCCCATCTAACCTATAGTATTCCCCAATTTGTGGGGGTATTCTCCAAATATGGGTTCTTTATAATGGGGTATGCTTTTGTTTTATTCTCAATATAACAAGAAGAATATCTATATGTTGCAGCAGGATCAGGTTAGACCTCGTCAACTATCCATGCAAAAGAGCAAGCTTTCTTTATTGCAAGCAATTGGCTAAACAATAATCTGTTTTCAATGTTTCCATAGTAACAGACTGTAAGCAACCAACAGATTTAGCCAATAACAAAAACCTAAAGTCTCATTGGCAAATAGAAAATTCCATCACCAAAGCTATATCTATCCTGCAAAACCTACCACAAGCTATAAAGTCCATTACATAAACTGAAATCATAACATGTCGACTGATGCAATGGCAAAGGCAGCTAGTTCAAAATTGTTAGTATTTGGTCGGTTGGTGGGTCAAGTTAGGTATCTTGACCCATGATCAAATCTACTTATACTCCATATATATTGGGATAACTACCTCCACTTCATACACTTCCCTGAGTAGTTATAAAGATAACTACCTCCACTTCCTCCACTTCTCTACCTATATATATAAGAGTTTAAGTTATTCTTATTGGGGTTATGGGAATTGGAAACAAGGTTTACATAAAAAATTACTTTCTATTCCATTACTTCTCTAGGGAGATTGGGGTTTGAACAAGTAGTATAATCTCTTGTAGATTATATTCAAGGCTTCAGTAATTGAAGAACAAAGAAAAAAGATTCTTGAAGAGGCTCGTAACAACAATCAATCGATCCTGAGGATTTCAGGTTTTCCGTATGTAAGTATCCTACCTGAATCCATTGTTTTAAATCATGTTTTTATTACATTGGCATGTAGAGTTGTTTAGTATTGCTTGGTTTGCCGATTTGAGTGATTTTTTTGTTTGTTCTATACGTGACAATATGATTTTAATTTTTCTTCATATGCATGATTGATTGGATTATTATTAAATTTTTTGATTATCATGACCCTATAAAAATGTATAGGGAGATTTTGTATCTTAGCTACGATGAATACAATAACATGTTTTTATATCGATGATTTGATATATAATAATTTCAAATATCATGTAAAACATTTTTACACCGTAATTCTGTATTTTTTTCTTTTTTTTTCTTTGTAACCGAACACGAGGACAAAGTTCTGTTTTTAATTGTTGTAAAACCTAACTGATTGTCCAGATTTTATTTAATTCGTTGATTTTGATCAACAGGACTAAGTGTCCATACAATAAAATCTATTCGGGTAGTGTTAGTGGGTATAAATTGTTTAAGCCCAGTCAATTAAAACATTACCCGGTTAAGTTTTTTTCTTTTTAAATTATAAAATGTAAAAACAGTTAATATGGGAAGTGGAGTGCATGTGAAAGGTAGGGCTAGGGTGCCCGAAATGAGTTCTGTTTTAATGTACAGTTAACACAAACTTTTGTTTGGTGAGTGGAAGTGGACTTACTGTCCCTAACTCAGTTCTGTTCGGTCACAAAAAGTGGACTTAGTGTCCAGACTCCAAAACTCCAATAAGTTAACTGTTGACTTAGTGTCTCTGTCTTGGTTAATCTTTTTATAAGATATAAAAACAGTTTATAAGTATTTAGTGTCCAGAACTTTGTAACTCTGTTTTTTTATTTTCGTGGTATATATATTATGAGCTACATGGGTCCGTGTTGTTGTGCATTTCAGTGTGTACTGCTGTTTTCTGTTTCACATGTCATCTTCTAAATGTTATATATGTTGTTTAATATGATCACATGATGATTCTAATATCTATAACCATATGTTGTTTGTAATATAATTATATGTATAAAATATTTGTTAAGTTATTTTATGTGGTTTTATTGGTTTAAGTTACGTGTTTTACCAATTTTTACTAGTCAAATATTAATTGATAGACGTAATATTTGATTACACGTTTGGGCGATGATTATGAGCATAGCGAAATTTTCGATCATAAAGATATAATTTTTTATCAATTATATTTTGAGACAATTTGTTAATGTACACTTAATAATAGTGTCAATCTTTGTGCGATAAATGTATAGAAATAGCTACCAAGAATATGATTGCTGATCTCACTAAGGGTGACAAACTTGATGGGAAGAACTATGATATGTAGCATAGGAGAATTCAATGTTTATTGAATTCATAATACCAAATGGAACTCTTGTCAAATAAAATGATCCGACCTGCAGAAGGTAATACTGTCCAAGCCTGTCGTGATCTTGGAGCCTACGATGCTTGGTTTAAGAAAGATCGTAATACGCGCTATACTATGTTGAGTAGCATGCATGATGATATTATTAGAGAATATGAGAATTTTCCTACTACCAAGTAACTTTGGGACCAGCTGAAATTTGACTTTGGTGGTACGTCGACTACTAGACTTCGCAGCTTAGTGCTGAAATTTGAAGTATACCGAAAGGATCCTAAGCATATGATGACTGAACATCTTAAGGGGATGTCATCTATGTTTCGTGAGGTGAAATCTGTTGGGAATGTTCTTAATGATAAACAAAAAATTTTAGATGTGATAAGGTCATTGCCTGATTCTTGGGTGCATATGAAACAAATTTTGACTCATAACGAAAGCATCAAGAATTTTTCTGACATTTCCCGACATGTTGAGCGTGAGGCTGAGTGCCAAGAGGCGACATGTGTGGCTGTATTTTATGCTCAAGGTGAGCGCAAACCACAGAGTAAGCGCAAGAACAACAACCAAAAGGATGTTAGTAAAGCAGAAAAGAAAGTTAAACGCCATCGTGGCAAGCGAGCTGGTAAAAAGGATAAGTCCAAATTGAAATGCTACAATTGTGGAAACAATTTTGGTTGTAGGTGCACTGTGCCGAAAAAGGTACCTTTTCACCTAACTCTGTAAACATTTGTATTTGTACACGTATATTGGTTGCTCATTCTCTCCCTGAATAGATTGTAGATACGGGAGCAACAAGACATGTAGCTCGAGATCGAGCGGGGTTCGTAGATTATCGACGTATTCCACGTGGTTCACAAAGAGGCTATATGGGCAATGGCACAAGCGAGGAAGTTGTGGTAGTTGGTACATATCAACTTTCTATGTGCTCTAGACGCATTTTAACACTTCACGATGTGCTTTACATACCCGGGATTCATCATAATCTACTTTCAGTTATTGCACTACTTACTTTTGGATATTCTTTTAAAATTGAAGACGGTAGATTGGATATCATTTTTGATATATTTTATTTGGACATGGTTATTTAAGTAATAACTTCTTTAAATTAGATTTATTTAATTATATTTCTTCTGATGCTTTAATGAGTAATGCTAGTAGTAGTAGTATTATTGATTGTATAACTTGGAATGCTAGACTAGGTCACATTGGGAAAGATAGGATGACTCGGTTAGCTCGAGAAGGCCATCTTGGCTCACTCGCTAAAGTCTCCTTACCAATATGTGAACCTTGTCTAGAAGGCAAAGCTTGTAGAAATCCTTTTGGTAAGGACAAACTTAATACTCAACCTCTTGAGTTGGTACATTCTGATATTTGTGGACCGACAAATGTTAAAGCTAGACATGGTTATTCGTATTTTCTTACATTTATTAACGATTATACACGATTAATTATGTATAATTGACCGCTCATTGCTATGAAGCCTTGGATTGTTTCAAGCGCTTTGTAGCAGAGGTTGAGAATCAAACTAAGAAGAGTTTGAAAACTCTTCATACTGACCATGGAAATGAATACTTGTATGATATGTTGAAGGAATTTTATGAGATTAAGGGTATAACTAGGAAGCTTACTATTTCCTATACTCCGCAACAAACGATGTTGCAGAGTGATAAAATAGAATATTTTTGGATATGGTTAGATCAATGATGGCGTAGGACAACCTCCCAATATCTTTCTTGGGGGATGCAATTATGAATGCAGCCTACATTTTAAATTGTGTCCCATCACAGTCAATTCCTACTACGCCATATGAACTTTGCAAAGGCGAAAACCCCAATTTAGGAAATTTTCGCCCATGTGGTTCAGCTAGTTCTTTTCACAACACTTCTCATGTTTATGGGAAGCTAGGACCTAGAAAAAAAAAGCTTGTCTTTATAAGGTATTCTGATTGCTCCAAAGGTTATGTGATGTATAGTGAACATCCAAAAGGAGGAATGACTGAAGTAGAGTCTAGAGACATTGTTTTCATTGAAGATGATTTTCCTCGCATCAGTGATATTAACAAGGAATTGGAACTCTTTGAAATAGAAGAGAATGTTGACATATAACCATCTTCTAGCAAGGGTAGGGAATTAATATCTCAACCTATATTCCCCGAAGATAATGGGAGTGATCTTCATCCTAGTGGTAGTGTACCACTAGATCCCCAGGACCTTGAACCACGCAGAAGTAAGCGTCAAAAAGTACCCCGTCGTCATTTTAAGATTGAAGGGGGAATTAATGTGTGCTGCTAGTATTGAGGATGAACCTACTTCTTATAAAGAAGTTTGTTCCTCACCTTCTTGCGATAAATAGATTGTTGGTATGCAGAATGAAATAAAATCAATGAAAGACAATGGAGTTTGGGATTATGTCAACCTTCCGCCTGGGAGAAAGACTATTGGAAACAAATAGGTATTTAAAATTAAACGCAAGGCAAATGGTTCAATTGAAAAATACAAGGTTTGCATAATAGCGAAGGGATATACCCAAAAGGAGGGTATAAACTATGAGGAAACTTTTTCCCATGTGGTGAGTTTTGCCTCAATTCGTCTCATGCTTGCTATAGTTGTACATTCGGATTTAAAATTCTACCAAATGGATGTTAAAACTGCGTTTCTCAATGGAGAACCAGAAGAAGAGATTTACATGTCTCAACCAACGAGTTTTATGGTCAAGGGACAAGAACGTAAATTTTGTCATCTTAAACATTTTATTTACGTCCTTAAACAATCGTCTAGATAATGATATATGCATTTCCATCAGTCTATCACCTCTGCTGGTTATGAGGTGATTGAGGAAGACCATTGTGTGTACATTAAACGATTCAAGGAAAGTATTATTATCTTAGCATTATATGTCGATGATATTTTATTAGCCGATAATGATCTCGAAGATATTGTCGCCACTAAAAAGTGGCTATCCTCTAATTTTGAAATGACGGACATAGGTGAAGCTAATTATGTATTATGTGTTAAGATCACACGAGATCGCTCAAAAAAGATTCTTAGTTTGTCTCAAAAACTTATATAAAGAAGATTCTTAAACGTTATCGAATGCATAATTGTAAACCCATTGACACTCCTATGGATAAAACATTAGTCCTAAGTAAATATCAATGCCCAAAGAATGAAGAAGAAAAGAATTATATGTCCAAAGTACCTTACGCATCTGCAGTTGGGAGTCTAATATATTCTATGTTATGTACTAGATCTGACATAAGTTTCGCAGTGGGTATGGTAAGTCGTTACCAAAGTGATAAACACATTTTTATGTCTAATTTGTTCTCAATTATGTATATTATTAGTGCTCAATTTGTACTTATTGTGTCATTTTATGTGTTTGTAGGTATATTTGGGAAATAAGCATTTGTAAAAAAAATTAGCTCAAAAAGTTTATAAAAGCACCACAGAAAATTGATAAAGGCACCCCAGGAGTTTTTCTAAAGGCACCCTATTCTTGGATGGGGGCCACCCTCTTTAAATTTCAAAATCACGAAATTAGCGGGAAAAATATTTCACGCGTGAGAACTTAACTGGATTTGGATGAATTTGATTTTGGTGGAGTTTTAACGCAACTGAATCATGATAACATGTTTAAGAAGTTCAACAAAGACTCAAACACTTCAATCAGAGTGTTTCATGCCGTAAATCACGCCTGGAAAGTCAATCATATGATCAGAAAATTGATTCTCCCTGCTTTGCGATAAACATGAATTAGAGTGTAATTTAGATTGGTATTTTAGTATTTATCGAATTAGAAGAAGGGAGGAGGGTTTACTAACCCTACATAAATTGAAGAGATCGAAGAAAAATCAAGTTGGGAGGTCGGGAAAAATTCAGAGAGAAAAACTCTCTGCTCGTGGAGAAGGAAGGAGAAGATCAGAAAGCTACAGAAAAGAACAGTCGTAAATAAAGGCTCAAAAATGTTATCGTTTATTTCAATTTCTTTAGCAACATAGAACGATCCAGAACCGTGACCGCACTCTGTACCAGTTCGTCTGCAACACTTAAAAACGTTGCAGTTGCCCTGTTTTATATTTTTTTGATTATTTTCTTCTTTTTCAACACTTTTGAGCCATGTATCAATCTTTTGAGAGTGTTTTGAGCATGATGAGCTAAACCCAATCACCGAGACAATGGAGGAAGCCGTATTTCTTGAATGAATACTAACTAATTTTGATTCTTAATGACTTTTGCATTGGTTTTAAATTGATTTATGATTTTTTCTAATTAGTTGTGATTTTGTTTGATGGTGTATGCTGGGACTTAAGAGCTTTTGATGTGCTATGCTTACGATTTACAATTAATGTTTTAGAAACCTACTTTTGGAAAATAAGCAGAGTCAATAAAAGAGCTATAATTGTTAAAGAATCATTGTAGAAATAAATCAGAAGTGATTTTGGTGGAATCCCGAGTTCCAGTTTCTCCAAATATTGTTAAAATCTTTTACTTATTTTCTAGTTTAAATCAAATTTAGGTCTAAAGCGAATCTTCACAAGTCTCAGTGAACGAACTATTTTTACCACTTTTCTAAAACGACCACAAAGTAACCCTGGACCGGACCATTGGAAAGCGGTCAAAAGATATTTTGATATCTTAAAGGGGATTATGATCTTCCTCTCTTTTACCATGGTGAAGATGCTAGACTTAAGGGATTTAGCGATGCTGACTGGGGCAACGACAAAGATGAGTGTAAGTGTACTTCAGAATATATTTTTAAACTTGGAGGTGGTACAGTCACTTGGTGTCGTAAGAACAAAATTGCATTTCTCTATCTACTATGGAAGCAAAGTATATTGTATTTGCGGCAGCTGTCCAAGAAACTGTCTAGTTAAGGAGATTTCTTAAGAGTCTTGGTGTCTGTGAAAATGCAAAGGAAGCGGTGTTTCTTCATGTGATAACACATCAGCTCTTGCATATGTGAAGGATCCAAAATACCATGAAAAAACCAAACATATTGGTAGGTGATTCCATTTTATACGTGATACAATTGCACAAATAAAGGTTGTTCTTAGACATATCTCCACGAATAAGATATTGGATGACCCTTCGACCAAGCCAATGACGAGAGTTGTTTTCCCATCTCATGTAGAGAACATAGGATTGAGTGGGATTCGATATGTAGAAAATTTGATTTATGTTTGATGACATTATTATTATTTTTGAATGAATAAGTATTGATTGTTTTCTTGATCAAATGTGTTTTATATAATTCATATATAATTGTAAGTGTACATCTTTATTGAAGTTGTCTGCAGGCAAGAATCGGCCTACTCACACAGGTGATTTTCCTTGTCCCTTGGTATAGCGAGCAAGATGAGACAAAAGAAAAGATTTTTTTTCGGAATATGTGTTTCGAAAATGACCTACTTTTTTAACAGTCTTTTAATTCTTTTCTAAATTGTATAAGTTGCCTTAGTATGTATAAGATGAGATCTCAAAGAGATCAATCATTAAGTTTGATCACCACTTAATGAAGCCTGGTGTAAAACAAGATGTGATTTTCTGAACAGTCGCTGTAAGAGTGACTGGGTTAGAAATTCAGGTTAGGCGCTTTGTAGAGAATAAACTAAGATCTTTATGGCGTAAGTTTTTTAAAACGTAGAACATGCCCATTTGAGTGGGAGCAATGCCATAGCATACACATACTGTATGTGATTAGTCGACCATATGTGAGAGCAATGAATAGTTTTCTGCTTCATTGCTGTGTGAGCCATTGGATTAACATCCGATACTTTTACCCCTTTGACTTGGGTTTATGTCATGAATAGGTGTAGATAGTGAGTTTTTGACAAGGGCTAGAATTGTAAAATTGCCCTCTTCTAAGCAATAAAACATATATATGCGCATGCATATGCGCATATGCTTAATATATAATACTTTGTCTTTACTTATATTCCGCAAGCGAACTAAGGGTACATATTCTCTTTAAATATTCTAAACTGGTCTTGTAGCCTCCTCAATACTCATAATATTTATGTTATATCGAACTAGTCTCAAGTCGCATAAATTCCACGACTGAATTCCTTGAACTTGCCTCGAATGCGCATTGATGTTTTAGCAACATCCATAACACTCGGGAATAGCTAATGCTTAAACCCTGAAATGCATTCTAGCTTAACGTTTCATTCGCAACAAATGCTCATTGAATTTCATTTATGAGCACAAATATGCTACTTTAGCACTTTGCTTAAATATAAGCCATAAATAATGCACCACTCCTCTGAGATGTACCATAAACAATGAGCAATGCCTTAAAAGACGCATTGAACCTCTGAGATAGGCTAACCCTAGACTTTTATCATATTAGCGCCAAGATAGCACAAGCTATTTGGATTAGCACCGCATTGGCACCAGCTAGCCACATCAGCACTAAAAGTTCTAACTTTCCTAGCGCTAAACCCTAGCACATGAGAAGCGCCCATTAACCTAAAATGGTTTTATCTAGCACATATTAGCCTAATGAGGTCTTAGCTACCGCATCATCACCTTAGCACCTTAATCTTCGCACTAAAAGTGCTAACCCTAACCTAGCGCCAAAGGCGCCAATTTTTCTCGGCCAAGTACCTTGGCTAATGCATCCCCAAGTACCGGCCTCATTTGGATGAAGCGTCCTTGAGTAAAAGCCCACCAGCGCTGATGCTCCCCTTAGCCTCAGTGTCCAAGACCAATACGTCAAATGCGCCCTTGGCTCCTATGGTCGCTACCAACTCCAGTGCCCTTGGCTCCTATGCGTCGCTACCAGCTCCAGCACCCTTGGCTCCTATGCGTCGCTACCATGCCCTAGCGCGTCATATGGTGGCCTAACGTGTCCCTTGCTTCTCTAGCGTCGCCAATGCCTATGCGCCTCTAGTTTCTCATATGCGTCCCTAGATAGCCTCAACATCCTATCTCCTCAGTGCCTATAGCCTAGCACGCTCATGGCCAATGCACCATTGGATTAAGATGGCCATACTTAGCGACTTAGCCACAAGTGCATTAACGCTAACACCTTAGTGCTAACTATACTATTGAAGTGTTAACTTTAAACCTCCTTAACATTAGCTTTCCAGTCCTATAAAATTAATATACTAGAAGTTGTGCATATTGGTCTTAGTCCTGAGATGATAGCACATTAGCCTTTTATATTAAAAGAGCAAGCGCATTCTTATTCGCGCTAAGTAGCTAGAACTAGCTTTGCTAGCTTCCTTCAGAAATACGCTTTTTTTTTCTTAATGTGAGATCAACATTAAATCTTATATGAATTCTAATATGTCTCCTTACTTAAGAAGCCCTCTACAACATTTGGCCTCAAATGCCTCCCAGACTTACGATAAGTCACTACTGAGCTAATACTTAGCCATTAAATATGCTATGTTACTTTCAAACAAGTACATGACCACTAAACTTCCTATACTTGACACTAATCAGTCTTATTATCAATCCAGTGAGTCACACAAATTGCCTCATTGACTTAGCAAGTCACTTTGACTTGACTTGACTTAATCAAAACAATAGCGGCTTATGACTCCACTATTTTTTTACGAGATATAAAATACAACACATGGGGGAATTCTAATTGGGGTATTATTATGGAGGTCTACGACAATCATGGGTGGTGGCACCACCTCCACGAACAAGAAGGTAATAAGTACTGGGCGGTTACAGAGCAGTTGAGAGGATGAGGAGTAGTGGTCAGACAGGTCTTCCCTACTTTCCTGGCACCACCCCACTACGATTTCTATAATCATTACTTCTCTACCTCTCCCTAACTTCCATGACTTACGAGAAATCAGTATGTCTCCTCTGAACTATAAATATATGATTTACATCTATTCGAAACAAGAACAAACAAGACAATCAGTCTAGAGAAACAAAACCTACTGAATTAGTGATTCCTCTCAAAGAATCCATTTTCTTCTTCATACACTATCACACTGATATTTTCTCAACCTTCTTTGTTTTCCTCCCCTAAGACCTACCCAAATCCTTTCCATTTTTATAATTGAAGCAGGACGTGAACAACCATTTCTTGGTTTAGGCTCGTTCTGTTCAAGCTTGATCTCTAGAACCTACTTGAAAGTACGATTCTACCGTACATTTATTTTCACCTTAAAACAATTGGATACTTAATGATGCTACTTTAGCATGTTTTCTAATACGATGCAAATTTCTGTAATATGATACATGTATAGAAAAGCTATTAAGTTGAATTAGACTGATATGAATTTCTTGGAAGACAATTTGGTGATATACCATGAATTGTGATTCATTGCTGGCCAGCGTTTTTTGTCTGTCGAAAATCATGAATACAATTCATATATGTGGGTGAACTGCTGCTTCTTAGAGGGATTAAGAGTACTGCATCGGGTGTAGTCATTATCTGAAGTAAAAACGAGAAATTAGTAAGTGATGTACTTTGGTCGTTAGTTTGATGAAAACTTAATCATTGTATTCCTTACAATTGTGTAATGCTCGTGAGGTCGCACACCCTATATCCAGTATGAAGAGTTTGGTAATGTGACATAGAGAGTATTATAGCATATGCGTGCAAGTGGGAGATGTTAGTATTTGGTCGGTTGGTGGGTCAAGTTAGGTATCTTGACCCATGACCAAATCTACTTTTATGCCCACACATATTGGGATAACTACCTCAACTTCCTCCACTTACCTGAGTGGTTATAAATATAACTACCTCCACTTCCTCCACTTCTTTACCCACATATATAAGAGTTTAAGTTATTCTTATTGGGGTTATGGGAATTGGAAACAAGGTTTACATAAAAAATTACTTTCGATTCCATTACTTCTCTAGGGAGATTAGGGTGTGAACAAGTATTATAATCTCTAGTAGATTGTATTCAAGGCTTTACAATAATTGAAGCACGAAGAAGAAGGATTCTTGAAGAGGCTCTTAACAGTAATCAATCGATCCTGAGGATTTCGAGTTTTCCGCAGGTAAGTAACCTACCCAAATCCATTTTTCTGAATCATGTTTTTACTACAGAAATCTCCAATACATGACAACTCATTTACAAATTCAAGTCCAAAAGTCTACTATTATTTGTAGTATTTTCAATATGCAACAAATTGCTAACCTGACGTATTATTTATTTTGATTTAATATATTTATATTTTTTATAAAATAAAAGAAGAGAGATTTGATTATGTTTTCGAGTAATCATAATGTACCAAAACATTTGTTTGTAATTACACTCTGTTTATATCAGATACTTAAACGTATCTTAGGTGAAGAAAACTCCTTCGACATCCTCTAGATATTTTTGACCAATATGGATAGTCCAAAATGTTTTTTTTCTGTTACACTTTGTTTACACCATACATATAATGTACTTTAAAATTTACATTTTATAGGGGTTAAATATCTGATAGACAATGGAGCACATCCGATGTTTCACGCATGATGTTAAATAACAACTGAAGAAATATAGGATCAAACCTATCTACGTGAATAAGAAGATCCATATATCTACCAAAGCCTACAAAATGATGCCACGCGTAAAGCAGTAAATAAGTGAACAAAGGAGTTTGAAGGGAGCAACTGAGCATTTAATGCGAAATCAGAACGGGCAGCTAGAGAAAACTGAGTAGGTAGGGTACATATCAAGCAAGGATTAGACCATCAGTTTGGCAGAAAAGTACAATCGGGCACCTCCCCAGAAGAATCAAAAGGAATATGTTTTGGGTCCAGAACGAGAGCGAGACAAGAGACAAGGTTATAAAAGGAAACCCAATCACTCCGTTAGTAGCATAAAAAAACAGGAGAGAGAAAAACCAAGACCAAATCATTATTTTAACTTGTTCTTGAGAGATTTAGCTATTATCACTATCGTTACTCATCTTAATCACCACCTCTGGTAACACAATAATGCTAGTAAAATCATCCGTGGACGTAGGTTTATTTAACATCCGAACACGTAAAAACATATATGTGCTAATAAATTAGGATCATTTACTTACTTCACTTATTTTCATGTGATGGTGTATTTTCTTGATTTTCATTCATCCATAAGCATCATTATTATTTATTATTATACATATCATAGTATACTCATTGGTGCGTCGTTAGATCTTCGTATTTGGGTTGTAGGATTTATTGCTACTATAGTTTGGCGTAGAAATAGGGATAGATTAAAAGGATTATGAAAACATGAGGATACCGAGTACACCATTAATTATTTTTCAATAAATTATATCATACAAGCCTTGTATAATGTTTTTGAATCTAATTGACACAAAAGATTAACTTGACATGACTATCTTGGATATAATCTACTAAGCCACTCAAGTTATATATATGGGATCGATCCAAGATCTTTGTTAACGTACAAGTGTATTTACTTTAATGATAAAACTAAACAATATAATTGTCGAATAAAGTAAATAACACAAACATAAGAGATTTTGTTAACGAGAAAAACTGTTTGGCACAAAAACCTCGGGACTTATTCCAATTTTGAATACTCTCAAAATTAAGCCACTATACAAATTGACTACCGCAACTTCGTACAATTGAGACCGAATAAACTATTCTTAGTTACCGAGTTTACTTAGTATCCTTGCGCCTACAACCAATCTGGCCAACGCACGTGAATCACCTAACAGAATCCACTGCCAAGTGTTGTTTTACCCTTGTGAAGACTTATGCAACCCAATTTCTTTGGATGTCTTACAAATAACAAGGACTCAACTATTTGCTAACCACTCAAATCCAATCACAAATACCAAAGATATTATATGATAACTTAGAGTCAAGGATATTCCATTCAAATCTAAGATACCACGTGTTTTAGTGGAAAAACAGATAAAAGGGTAAAAGGGTAAATCGTAAAGAATACGAGAGATCAAAATCATAGAAGGCTAGCCTTAACCAAGAAAATGGTTGTTCCAGCCTTGTTTTGGTCACAGAGGAGAAGAAGGGTTGATATTAGGGAGGGAAGCATAAAATGGTAAGATCAGAGCTTGGTGATTTATAATCGAAGAACTCAAGTCCTTATAGAAGAGTTCAAGTAGAGAAGATGAACTTGTTTATGATAGTTTGATGAAATTCGGTAAACTTGTTTTCTCACTTATGTTGTTGTTTTGTCAGGTGAAAATAGATGAAGTGCTATATTTATAGTACTGCACTCTTGAACTCGTAAGAAGTGGAAGAGATGGAAAAATAATAAGGTGGAGAACGTGCATATTATTGTTGGGAAAATTCTCGAAACCGTAATACCCATTATTTATGAAAGTATTATCGAAACTATAATACTCATTAATTCCTCATCTAGTAACATTCCACTTAATTCCTACTCATCCTTGGTGTTCAGTTACACCTCACATTCTATAGACCGCCAGACCAATACCATAATGAGTATCCTCTTGTAACATGTTTGATGTCTCATAGATTTGATGGTTGGATCATGTGAATGACTCTTTCAATTAGTTGATTAACTAGACTAACTACTAGTATTAAGTCTAGTAAAGTTGGTAAGTCTAAGCTTGGAATTGCGTAAGCTTGAAAGTGGTAAAACTTGGAAATGGCACAAACTTGGAAACGGTAAGCCTAGATGTGCGAAGGCTTGGGAAAGGCGCAAGATTGGAAGTGTTCGAAGTCAAGATTATGCAAAAAAATTTAAGGACTCAACAAGGGTTGACGCCATGCTTCTCGAGGTCCAAGCAAGGGATGAAGCGTGTTATCTCTCGGAAAAACAAAGGATGGTGTTATGCTTGCCTTCAACCAAGCAAGGTTGGCCCTGTGCTTTCGTCCAAGTACGATTAGCATTGTGATTTCATCCAAGCATGGTTGGCATTTTGCATTCTCTCGGCCAAGCAAGGTTGGTGTTGTGCTTTCGTCCAAACACGGTTGACGTTGTGCTCTCGAACAAGCATGGTTGGCGCCGAACATCTCGAGGACAAGCAAGGGATGGTGCCATGCTCTCAAGAACCAAATAGTGGTTGGATTCAATCTCTTGGAGACCAAGCAGAATTGGCGCCATGCTTTGAGTAGTAGCATGATTGGCGTAGAGTTGAAGAGAATAACAATGTTGGCGTCATGCTGCTCTTGTCCAAGCAAGGGATTGACGCCATGCTCGAGAGCATACTAGGTGTTTTGCGCACTATTTTATTTTGTGTAAACTCTGGAGTTTAACCAAGTGCCTAGATATCTTTTTTTTTTGTATTTTTAGTTAAAACATAAAGAATTTGTTCACTTATAACTTTTAACTTTTTTTTTAAATCATTTTCTATTTTTTTTTTAAGTTTGATATTCAATTAGATCATTAATAGAGAAATAACAATAATTTTATGTAGCAATATATTAAGTTTAAACTAAAATAAAAAAAATAAAAAAATTCAGTTAATTTTTTAAAAACCCATTGGGTCCATTAGTAATCGAAAAGAACCAAACCCGTTGACATACATAAATGATCTATAAAGACAATTTTAAGTTAATAAAACTCAACAAGGCACTAGGGTGATTATTTAAAAGTCGTTTAAAAGTCTTCTTTAACTTTCTTCTGAAACATTGAATAAATTTCATCTGAACGTTCGTGGAAGACGGTAATGCACGACTTAACGAGCTTCATATCTTCTTCCGGTTCTGATGCCATTTTTCTATCTCTATTTGATCAGTGGATGAAGTGGGAGTCGGTAAAAGATGTAATTTTGGGTTAAATTGGTTTTGGAATAGAGGTCCTTCCTATATAGAGAAAGTCCCAACGACTAGTTTTTTTTTTTCTTCGAAAAACTCAAAATATGGGTGAAATAATTTGTCACAATCGTTCGTTATAAACGTCCATATCGGCCGATTATGGTTTATCAAAAATGTTGACAAATTAGGCTTGTTACAATAGGTTGATATATATTTCCACATCGAACAATTTTAGCTTATCAATAATATTAAAAACTTGTCTTGCTCAAATCGGTCGATATATAAGTCCACATTGAACGATTGTATCCTAAAAAAAACTATAAAATTTGCCATTTCCTCTATCTAGAAAAAACAAACATAAAATTAGCTTTTTCTCAGACCCCATAAACGTTTGATATGAAAGTATATATCCACCTATTGTGTAACCCTGACAAACTTTTCGTATGTATGCCCCAGAATCATTTGATACAAATGTATATATCCACCGATCATGTAACCCTGACAAACTTTTGGCATGTTTGCCCAAAAATTATTTGACACATATAGCCATATCGAATGATTATAAACTTGTAATTTTAGACAAAAACTAGAATCGGTCGATAAAAATGTCCATATCAACCTATTGTTGCTTAGAAAACTGACAGAATACCTACAATTTTGGCCCAGATTGTAGTTCTCCGTGTCTTAGCTAACACAAAAGATTAAAAGCCAACTAAATTCATTTATTCATAAACTAATAAACCTAACATGTTTAAATTCGAACAATAAACATAAGTTAAAGATATAATTATCCATGGTTAAAGAGATAAGTTTGAAAAACAAGATCCATTCATTCAACATCACCACCGCACTCACCATGTCCACGACCACCGCTCTCACCAGGACCACCTCGACCTCGTCTGACGGGTCATTGTTGAGCACCATCATTATCGCCACTATCATGTTGGGCATCTATGCCTTGGCATCTACTTGATTCACCTCGAGCACCATTTCTCACTCTAGTTCTTTTATTTTCCACCATCTCCACCGTATCCCCATACATATGACCAACTTGTTCATCCTATAGAGTGTTGTATTATGTAATCTTTCTCTGATTCACCTCAACATGTTCTCCTATTTCCATACAGTCTTTTGCTTTATTGATCAGTTACATGATTCATTTTCCCGTTTTCATTTCAAATAACAAACATTTTACAAGTCATGTTAAACATTAGCAAACCATAAAAGACTACAATACGTACCAGAAAAAATGGAGCTCTATCTTGATTTTTTCTTAAGGGCCTCTCTTCTATTTGTATCACACGAGTATGAGAAAGGTTACGGTACCACGTCATATAATCCGGATATGCTTAAACATATGAGTTCGGAGATCTATCCATTCCAACTAAGTGATACCTCCTATCGTCTCAATCCGAGGATGATGGTAAATGATCGTGAATAACCACATTTCATTCTCAAGGGACTTACAATTAGACTTTTCCAATTTATATTTGTCTCCATAAGAGGCCATAAGGATCTCTTATACACCATCATATTGTCTCGAAACTCTTGTTGTGTTGTACAATACATAACCTTTGGGGTGAAAAAAAGGTCCAAAATAACGTTGTTCCTCGCACCCAACCATCCCCCATCTTCAAGTTTTCCAGTTACTGCCTCAAATCCAGTAATTCCTTTTCCAAACTCTTCTTCTTGTCGTTGAAGGAGTATTTGTTTCAGAAAAAAAAAAACACCGTCCCAATCCCCTTTCTCATGGACCATTTTAGCAAACTCTGAGAAGTGCAAGTATATCCACACCTGCATCTACTAGGAATATAGGTGAGAGAAGCAAAAGTAAGATAAACAAAATACAATAACTACACCACTTGAAATACCTAGAGAAGAGACATACTCCCTACGACTTGGATCATGTGTAGACTAGTACACTTTCTCATCTCGTTCAATAAAAATAAAAGACAAACACCGCCCCAGGAGTAGTCGTAGACTTTATTCAATAGTTCCGCTAACTGGATGTAGTTGGCATTCACCTGATTACCAGAAACGTCGAGGAAGATAAAAATCCCAAGATGTAGATAATATATGCAGTGGGTGTAGAATTAATACGGTGCTTGGCCATTTCACCTCTTTAATGAAGCTCCATTGTTCCCTAGAACTGGTCCATCAGGATCTTGATATTGAATATCCTCTGTTTTTGCTCAGATACTTGCATCTCGCTCTTGGTCTTGTTCTCATCCCAACCAAACACCCTCAAAGTGAACTCGTAGATGTCCCCCCAAATAAACTCACTCACATAGTCGTCCCCCCTTATGGATTTACCTCATACGCTAAGACATGTGATCAATTGCACGTTATTAAGGGTTATTGTCATCTCCCCGAAATGAAGATGCATAATATCCGTTTCCGTGTAATATCTCTCGTATAAGGCATAAATAATGGGTTTGTCATACCCAACCACCAAGTTATTTAATCCAAACAACAACCCCAAATCATCGATGAGATGGAAGACTTGGGGTGCTTCTCTAAACAGTGGCCATAAAATCATTTTTCCCACTGACGATTGGTGTTATAGAAGACGCACGACATCGATGTAATCCTAAATAACATATCACGATAAATTAGAAAGTGTATGATAGCTTAAATAAAAGTAGATAATATAACATAAGGTTGAGATACTTACCATGGTTGCACAAACCGTAGTACCCCAACTGTGTTCTTACCCCCATAACAACTCTCCTCCATCACCCGGTAACCCATGCATATAATTATTGGCGCTGCAGCCTAACATCAACTCAAGCTTTGGAAAGTATTATCTTTTCTTCTTCCTTTATGTTGTTGTATCTTTATATTTATTTCCTCATGTTTCTTTTATTGTTTTTATTGTTCTTTTAGACCTCCTCGTTCGATATAGGTGTTCATATCCACCGATTCTAGGATAAAAAGATACCAAAAATTGGGAATTTTCTCAAGTACAATTGTTCGTTATAACCACCTATATTGAACAATTATGGGCATTTCATATACCGGTATATGTAAGGTATTGCAAATCCGTCGATTCTACCCAAAAAAGCCAACAGAGAAATGTCCATTTTCTTCAAAACTAGAATCGTTTGATATAGATGCCCATATCGACTGATTCTGGTTTGATGTTCTTCGTTGCTTTTCAGATACTTTACAATCGGTCGACGTGGGCATGAACATCGACCGTTTCTCACAGGAATCGTTCAATGTGACATGAACATCGATCTTTCTGGTTAATAAAGAAAATCCAGATTTCATAATTTTCAGTTTTTGAGTGTGTGCATGATTATAAAACTTAATTAACAAGAATGTGATGATAGAAAAGTACCTGGTTCGAGCCATTCGTTGTGCTTGTATTGAGATGAGATTTTCTTTGTCTTTCTTAACCGTTTATCCCTTCAATTGTTTATTTTGAATTGTTTGTGTAATTTTCGAATCGCTTCTACTAGGTTGAGTATTTCCAGCGGAATTCTTTACTCATTTTGTCGTTATCGTTATATAGAAAAATCAAACGATTAATCATTTTCTTAGTGTTTTAATTTGAAATAGAAAAAAAAAAGAAAAGAGAAAAAAAATATCGATATAAGATGAAAATAAAAATAAAAAATAGATTAAATAATTAGTTTTAATAACAGGTTTTAATTAAAGAGAATTCAATAATTTCATCCTATTTTAAACGCACTTTGTCTACTCATACGAGGACATAGGGATACAGAATTGGGTATACCTAGCCAGGCAAATAAAACCAATGCAATGTAACCTCTTCTTATACGGGGTTATTCTCCTAGTTTTTTACTAGATACTTTTACCATGGACAAATACTTAGCCTTGAATTCTGATGTACTAGTTTATTACTTTTTGTAATAAAAAAAATAAATAAATAGATGGTTGATTATTTCCAAAGGAAAAATCATGAAAAAAACATTTATAATTCATTTCCAGTGGCTCAAAGTAAAACAAGACATTGATTGCTCCAATTCCTTCCTTTTATTACACGCTTACTAAAGACAATAAAAAAGTCAACGACCACTCCGCATCCAATTTTAGTCAAACTTTAACTAACAACAAACAACTACTTAAGTCTTACTACTGCAACTGCTACTTGTAGTAAAAAACTAGGAGACTCAATATTGAATCAGTCCATAATATCAATCTGTATTACTGATCTTGTAAGAAAAATGGATCATCCTAGAAGAAGAAATGGCAGTCCATTGTATACAAGACAATCAAGAAACGGTGATGCTGAATCAACTTCTCCCGGAGGAGGAATGTCACCGATACATCCACATTCTTCATCATCATCATCTCGCGGTGGATATTCAACAAATGGATTCTCAATTATAAAGAGATCACAAAATGTAGCTGCTAAAGCTGCTGCTCAACGTCTTGCTCAAGTTATGGCTTCTCATAACGATGCCACCACCGACAATGATGAAGATGACGATGATGATGATCTTTATAGTGTTCCTCCTCCAATCTCATTCTCAAACAGACCCAGTAGTAATAACCTTAATAATCAGAACCGGAATAGAATTTCATTGGTTTCTGTTGCGAAGCCGAATAGTTCTAGATCTCAATCTCCTGCTGTAAGTTTCTTGATTTATTCTTTATTTGATTAAAATTTCAGTTTCAATGAACTTGATATGAATTTGAATGTCAATATGGATTAGATCTGTAAAAAATTGCATAATTTGTCGTTGTTATCAAGTGAATTTGACAATCTGAGAACTGAATTTGAAATATGTTATTCATTGATTGTTGACAACTGTAATGAGTTTGGATTTGATGTGGTTCGGGTAATCATGTACTAGGAGTGAAAATCAGTTGATTTTAATGTGAGGTCATGCATAGTTGTTGTCATTAGCTCAGTGCGCAACCAATTAACTTGTGAAATTTGAGTAGTTTTTGGTTGCTTTTTATAATTGCTTTGAAGTTTAATGCATCCATTTTCGTACTTTATTTCATGTTTTGAATAGCTAGGCCGAAACAGTGTGGAGCATGCACAATCCGCTCGCTCTACATCAGCTGGAAGGTCATCAGCCGCTGTTCGTTCAATGCCATTGATTCCACCTAGAGCCAATGCGTCACCTAATAGAACATCTTCGGGGACCCAGGTTTCTATTCCAATGCTGGAACCTTCTGTCAACCCATCTAGAGGCAATGCATCACCTAGTAGAACATCATTGAGGAACCAGGTTTCTTATCCCCCAATGCAATCTAGAGCCAACGCATCACCTAGCAGAACATTATTGAGGACACAGGTTTCTCTTCCGCTGATGGAACCTCCTGTAAGTCCACCTAGAGCCAATGCATCACCTGGCAGAACATCAATGAGGAATCAGGATAATATTCCACCAACAGAACCTCCTACCAATAAGAAAAGAGATAAAAGGTAGAATAATCTCCTCTTGTTTCTTTGTTATGTTTACCCCATAAGATTTGTGTATACATGGACAAACAACCAGAGATGGTGAAAAAAAGAGAGCGATGCTTGTAAGAAGACTAGAGTTATGCTTATGAGATATGTAAGTGTGTTTCTGTTCAATATGTGTGTCTGTGTGAATCTCAAGCAGCTCAAGTCAACAAGGACACTCAAGGGTGATAAAATTTCTAGAGAATTTTCAGAATTATGATCAACTCAACCCTTTTTGCAGGCTTTCATCAGATGTGGGACAGAGCCTAAACGGTATTGGAAATCGACATGAGGCCTCAGCTCTTCATGATGAGGTGAGGCTTATTTCTCTTTTCATGTGTTATTGACCATAATGTGCCCGGAACTCATTCACGGGAGACACAAAAACATAATCTTCCCTAAAATGATATGTTTTTTCCCCCCTTAAATTTCAGCTTGATATGCTACAAGAAGAGAATGAGAACATGCTAAACAAGGTGCAATTTTGTTCCCAATTTTTAGGATTTTCTTTAGTTTTCATATCAATCAATGTTTGTGACAATTACCATAAATATGCTGTACAGCTTCGGTTAGCAGAAGAGAAATGTAAGGAAGCGGAAGCAAGAACTAAGCAGCTTGAGAAACAGGTCCATTCCCTATCTTTATCGAATTTAGCTAGTTTTCCGGATTGGGAGGAATACATAAAGCATAGGTCATGCTACAGTTAATACTATACTACTATCATATAGAAACATGTACTTTTTTTTGTGCCTGTGTAGGCTTTGAGTACATAGATTTACTTTTCAGTGTCACAGCCATTTGTTCACTATCTAATCTATAATTTTAGGTTGCTTCTCTTGGGGAAGGTGCATCTATGGAAGCCAAATTATTGAGCAGGTACTTCTAAGGAATCTATATACTTTGTGTCCATCGTTTCCGTAATCCCATTCTGACACCTTATGTGATTCTTCTGCAGAAAAGAAGCAGCATTGCGTCAAAGAGAGGTAATAGGGCAAAACCATTTATATTTGAGTTAAAAATAAAATGAACCAAAATAGTTCCTTGTTTGAAACTGGAGAAGCACTGTAAAGTTTTGAGGTTCTGCCATCATTCGAATGATATTTCTACACCCTGAAAGTTTCAAACACAACTCTTTAATGCAGGCTGCTTATAAGGCAGGGAAACAAACTAAGGATGAGCGGGATGAGGAAATTTCGGTTTTGCGGATAGAAGCTGTGGTAAAGTATTGCTAAAATGCACGAACATCACATATGCTTTTAAATTCTGATGGGTTGCTGAAAGTTAAGTACAAACACTTGCTTCTGCGCAGTGGTTCATTACTTTAATGTTGCTTAAACCAGAATGCAAAAGAAGTGGCTGTGGCAGCGGTTGCACAGGTACGAGAAGCAGAATCTGATATGAAAGCTCTGCGCTCAATGACGCAAAGAATGATATTGACTCAGGAGGAGATGGTTTGCAACTTTAAGTCCCACCAATGTCTATATCTTTTTATCTTCCTTGCATTTGCATTATTGGACTTGTACTGTATCTTTTGATCTTCGTTTCAGGAAGAAGTTGTTCTTAAAAGGTGCTGGCTTGCTCGCTATTGGGGTTTAGCTGTATGGCATGGTAATTAGTGGAACTATTGTTACTTCACCATGAAGGTGCTCCGAGCATGCCAATTAAACTCAATCTTGGTTTAGACCCTAGCATGTCTTTAGAAGCCCTCAAGACCGTGCTCATGTTGCAGACATGAATATTTGAGTTTTATTAAACAACCATAAAGTAGAGGAAAACTGAGGGAAATAGTTTGGCGTGTAGAATCAGGGAAGCCTTCTCATATCCTTATGATTCATGATTTTTGCAGGCATATGTGCTGATATTGCAGCGGCGAAACATGAGCACTGGTCATCATTAGCACCTCTTCCTTTTGAAGTTGTCATTTCTGCTGGACAAAAGGCAAAGGATGAATCTCCAAACCGAGGTCACATTTCTTTTATTTCCCTTCGTTTTTCAGTTGCCTTTTGCAGTGTGCAACTGAATAAAAGTAACGACTCCCGTTGTAGCTTTTGATACTAGGTATTAAACGGTACTGGTTTCCATAGAAGTGATGCATATTTGCCTCAGCTTTTCAATTAACCGAAACATGACTAAGATTTTCAAAATTTTGGATGTATTATGATTTGTGACATTGCTGTATAATTTGACTTCATTTGTTAATGTGCCAAACCAGGTGTTGTTGATCCGGACAGGATGAACCTCACACGGGGTTTCAGTGATCTAACAGGAGAGGGTAATATTGAGAGCATTCTTTCGGTTGAAATGGGACTGAGGGAATTAGTTTCTCTAAAGGTGTGTCTTTTTTGATGTACTTGATTACTACATTAATTTCTTCCCAAAACCAAATACGTTTTTGGTAGATCTAAACCTTGCGGATTGTATTTCTATTCAGTTTGTATTCTATCTATTGCATTAGTTTTCAGAATATTTAAAAGCTGGATTACTATAGAAGCATTTTTATATGCTTTTTCTCTTATGGATGCATTCAAGGTTGAGGAAGCTGTTGTACTAGCACTGACCCAACACCGACGCCCAAATTTGGCCCGCCAATCCATGTCAGGTTTGTGTTTGTATAATGTAATAAAATATCTGGCTCTATTTTCAACCAAAGACTGTTTAATTTGATGATTTATTTATATTCTGAAAATTAAGTAAAATTAATCTTAGAGGAATCATACTTGAGCGAACATTTTAAGTTGTTCCATATAAATCTTACACTGCAGAAATCTTTCCCCTACTGGCTAATTGCTTATTGTCGATCCACAGGCGCTGTGGAAGTTTAAAAAGAGATATTTTGTTATTGAATTAATTAGAAAGTGAATTCAAACTAAAAGAGTAACATTGATAGCCCTTATCACAGACAATCCAATTGCAGCAGTTGGCAGTTGTAAGGAGTTTATAATTGACCAACTCTTGAGGCAGCCACCTTACAGTTGAACGAGACTGAAACTGTAGGAATCTTTAGAATCCCAATTGAACAAATAAGGTCACTACTAGAAGATACAGATCCTGAAGAAAACAAAACTGACAGAGCACCAATAAACAGAACAGATGGATTAGGCAGGATGAATGAATGTGTAGGGATCCTGGTAGGCATGAAGGGAAATGAAAAGAGTAAGTTGGTCATATATGGATTTGAGAAAATCGAATTTGTCTTTAAAGGTTGTGATGTTTGGTGTTGGTTGACAGGCACTAGGGTGGTGAAAGAAGCAAAGGAGGAGTTTTAAGTGGTGTTGAAGTAGGTTTTAAGTTGTTAAAACATTTGTTGAAGCTGTACAAGGTGTTATAAGTTGTTTTGAAGTAGTTATAAGCTGGTTGTAGTAGTGGTGAAGCTGTAAAGAGGTGTTGTGAGCTTTTATGAAGTACTCCATATAGAGGTTATTTTATTCAGTTGTGGTTGAGGAACCATCAACACATTCATATAAATTTGTATTGAGCAGAATATATTCAAACTGATTTTTCCTGATCAAGAAAATTAGATCCATCATCTAGTAACTTGACAGAATTTTTTTTTTGGTAGTGTTCTGAAATGGCAATGCCCAATGGGTGATGTTGATAAGATTGTGGGGTAAACAAGAGGTAAATGAAGACGAAGCTGAGTTGTTATTAATTTGAGCAGGAACCACCTTTGCTACAAAGATTTTGGAGATGTAAAAGAAGTCATTTTGTGTTTCTGCATTTAGTAATATTTGCATTACCATGATATTATTGTTGTTGAATTTCTGACATTTTCTTATCTCTTTCTTGTGTGTTAAATTTATAAGCAGATCCAAAATCACCTGGTGATCCAAAGTTTATGGAGGCATATGGTAACAAGAACATTTGTTTTTTTACTCCTATGTGTTTTTTTTTAGAATATGGGTACAGACATCCCGATCTGGAATCGGAGTCACAATCCTTGGTTCACTAAATGATCCTTGTTTTTTTTTTTTTTGTTTTACAGAATTAAGTCCAGATGAATCAGAAGATGTTCTCTTCAAGCAGGTAAGCAGTTGGTTTTCGTGAATGCTTACAAGTGTCAGTTACTTTCACGTTTTTCTTGGTTTACCCACGCCGTGCTGCCTAGTTTGATAAGTTCTTCTTGGATTTGGAACAAACATTCATCAGTTTCGCTGAGGGATGCACCCTAATTCCACAAAACGTAGGCGTATTCACCAATTACACTGACTGAGAGTTCTATCTGTCTGTCTATGTCTGATGCGTTGCCCAAGGTTCATATAGACTTTTAAGTGACCTTCTCGCCTTTTCAGTGCGGCCATCTCAAAAGTTTGGTTTCTATACGTAAGATATTTGTTCGTTGTTGCTACATAATTTTGACAAGAGTTCTCCAACTTGAATTCAGGCATGGTTGACATATTTCTGGAGAAGAGCCAAAGCGCATGGTGTAAAAGAAAAAATTGCAGAAAAAAGACTGACATTCTTGATTGACCGTAATCAACACGCACCAACCTCTCATGACGCTGTTAAGGGTACTTGAGTCAAATTATAAATTCAAAATCAATTATTTCATTCGCAGAAAAAAGAAAATGATCTCATAGTTTATAGGGGACCTCAAAACTGAAAATCATGGTGTTCTTTTTATTCTTGTCTCAGTTGACAAATGTATAATGGAGCTGCGAAAACTAGGAATAGAGCGCCAACTATGGGAAGCATCTCGCAAGGATCTCGAAAATTTCCAGACCTCTCTCTGATGCTGACGATCATTGATCACTACTTAGATTAAGGCGATGATGTTGTTGTTGAGTGTTCTTATTGTTTCATTGTTTCTTTTTGATTTTATTCTTGTTACTAAATGTTTCCTGCAATTTGTCATATGGCTATATTTTACTTTTAATACTGTAATCGGCAAGACGTGAAATTTTCTGCAATGCGGGAGGTTATTCTAATTTTGCCTACTGTCTTCTGTATCTCATATCTGGGAACCGAAAATTTAGTACAATTTTTTTTTTTTAAATTCAAGAAGCGTTACTCTATTCAAGTGGTGTAAGCTGTTTCATGATCCCGACAGTGTTATTCTACGAAAACTGTGGTGCACTAACCACAAGAGCTGGAAATTTGAAATGCCAATACACAGATCTCACAAGGTGAAATGAGTATACTGCGGATAGTGGAGAAGCAGTCGATAGTCAAAATCTAATGACTGTAGACCTAGGTAGGATTGATGCGACACGACGCGTTGACACAAACACGGATAAATTCCCAAAAAACTACGATGTGGATATGTTATCTAATTTAATGCTCTTTATCCAGTATAAGTCTTATTCACTTATTCACATTTCTACAGGCAGAAATGGAGAATTGTTTGTCCCATCTCCCACCTTCTTTACACGACATAACGAATAACAAATAGATGCATCATTCAGTTTATGATGCATATAATTTCCAAGTGATGTAGGGAAAATGAAACATATGTCGTTCTCTACAAATGGCCCCCACTTGCGAAATGCACTATAATGACGCATCTTGGTAATCAATCTAGCATAATGATGCTTTTGCATCGTAATATATACTCGGATAGCAACGTAACACAATGATGCCTTTGCTTCATAATACTCACTCGTATAAGTAACATAGGGACAGTGAAGTATCTCCGCTTAATGCACATTCAATCAACTTCTGACCCCATATATCTCTAGTTGACACTTTTCAAAATAGAAATTCGAGAGTTGTTGCCATGTACCGAGTCCCACTTCTTTTAGTGACATGATGCATGTTAAATGATGCATCATTGGTAAGCAATATAACACAATGTTGCGCCATTTTGTAACCGACAAGCATACTGATGCATTACTTTTATAAAGTATGCATCACAAATTCGAGATGATGCATAATTGAGCTCAATGACACATCATAAGGGACACATCATTTTCAAATGGTGAATTTAGAGCAAGATGCATTAATTTCACTAAGTGACAGGGAGCATTGAATTTTTCTCTACCATCGTTATAATTGGCTTGGTCTATAAACCCAACAAAAGGCTTAAATTTAGCATTACTTCTAAAGACTCAAGCCTTATCGCCAAAGAAGTTATTTTAGCATCAGAGTCAAATTGAGTATCAACTTTGTACGAACCTTTGGTACTAGCTATTAATCTTATGAGTTCCTTAGCCTCCCATTTATGGGTTTTGTCAGTTACATCATGCAAAAAGTTATAACCTTCTTCAGCACTCTTATCATAAAAATTACCATAGAAAATCGTAGAACTTTCAGTTTACTCTCAGTTTTTTAAAGGAGTTTCTGATATACACAACGATCATAGTTGTTCTTTGTCCTCACACCACAAAGTGATTCTACCATAGTCATAGTTTTGTGATCTAATCCTTCGTTAAAAAATCAATGTGAGCCTAGGAGTATCAAATCCGTGGTGTAGACATTGCAGCAAAAGATCATGGGATCTCTGGAAATAATCACAGAGAAATTTTCCCTCTTATTGCTTTAAACTATTCAACCTTTGACGTATGGCAGTGGACCATTGGTTTTATGCCTAGAGGATAATTTAAGAATAGTTTCGTCATTTCATTGCAAGTCCTGTTTGAAGGAGTTAAAGTATCTAACCAAAAAATTTCCTTATCCTTTAGTGAGAATGGGAAAAACCTAAGTTTAAGGTATTCATCGTCTAAGTTCTTGATGTTCACCATACCACACAATTTTTTAAAATCTTTAACGTGGTATTAAGGATTTTCATTCTCTTCACCATAGAAATTAGGAAGAGCTTGAATGGTACTGTTTTTAATCTCATAGGTTGTTGTTATGGTATTAGGAAAAAAGATGCATGAAGATAGAGATACTCTAGTTGGGTACATATAGTCTCTCAAACTTTTAACTAGAGGGTCCACACCTTCATCATCAGCATAAATAAAGAGTTAACCTAATAAGACGATTAAATTGATTTCTATCCCAACCCATCGATTTATCTTGCATAAGCTAAACACAAGCAAAATTTAGATTCGTACTTACCAACTCACTTTGCTAAAGATTTGTGAGCAAATCAAATACTTTCTTTCTTTTTGCTTATTAATGATTTCAATGCCGCCTTTCAAACAAACTAAGAAAAATGCTTATAAGAATCAAACAAAATCAACAAAAGAAATTAAGAAAAATGTAAAAGAAAAACTAAAACAAAGAATAAATACTGAAAATAAAACTCAATATCAACTAGAAACCCAAAAATATCAACTAGAAATCATTTTGCAACCACTCCCCGGCATTGACGAAAAAAATTGATGGATCGGGAGACCGAATTTTATTTTACCACGAGTGCAGGGTGTCAAGAATGTACACAATAATAAGTACGGTTCGTTCCCTCGAGGACTGTAAAAATTACTATTTATTAATATTAAGAACCAACTAATCAAATTTATATATTCATATATTCGATTGTTAACCAAGATTATATAGTTAAAACTATAAAATCGGAATTAGAAAAGATTTAACCAAGGATATAGAAGTGTTAGGGCATCGGAGTCCGTTGTAAGCTAAGGATTCACTTATGTTCTATCGCAAAGGTCTCGTTTAACTCATATAAGATAACACCTTAAATTTTAGTATGTGAAAGATGTAACCTTTAAAATTTCCAGACAAGAATCATCAAAAGATAAGTTTGATTTCAACCTAAGGTTAAAAGTCCCAAGTACTAAGTATACATATCATACATGATCAAAAGGATATTCATCAACCGATTATTAACAAGTTTATCAATGAATGTTCTAGAATTTAACTATAAAATATACAAGGTATAAGACATAAAAAACTCATCAAACAATTGATCCAATTTTGAGGAACATAAACATGAAATTAAGTTTTTATTGTTGAAAACTCTTGTTTCATAACACAAACTAATCAACCTACAAGTTTATCCCTTCATCTTAACAATAGATTTAGCTAGACCTAGCTTTTCTGAAAACCCATAGAAATTGATAAAGGAAATATTAAGCTAAGCAAATCGAAAATCAAGTAAAGACGCTAAACCCTTTTTCTTCCTTGTTCTGTTGTTCACGGCGTGCCCATGGAGCTTATGGCGATCCATATATTGTTGCTGTCAAGGCTTCAACTCGGACCGCCCAAATAACTGTCAAAGGCCCAACTCAACTTTGTCCAGAATAGTCCGATGATCAGTTGATAACACTGATTTTCCCAACACGGGCTCTTCCCAAATTCAACCGTAAATGGCCACTTTCTATTCCCTAGACTTTTGAATCTCGTCACCCATTGGTTGTTCTCCTAGTCCTTAATTCATGTGCTCAGCTACCACTTCAATCATATTTTACATGACCTATTAAACCATTGACAGGTACCCATCAAACTCATGGATGGAACCTGCTCAAAAACATTATTTTCTCATCTGATTCCAGCTTGAACATGCGATGGAACCTGCTCAAAAACATTATTTTCTCATCTGATTTCCAGCTTGAACATGCGTTTAGAAGTTAACTCAAACTGCACTCTCGATTCTTGACATACAACCGCATGATTCATGGCTAACAACACAGACTTTCGGCAGCAACTTCTTCCTTGTACGTTTAGAATTCTTCTTTAGTTATCTTGTAAAGCTCATGGTGCTAATACTAGCTAAACCCCTTCTTAATCTCTCGAAAACCATTGACAACCATATATTCAAAACATTTTAGATCAACTCACTTGAGGTACCAGCATCAAAACATTTTAGATCAACTCACTTGAGGTACCAGCAAACACCGCCATTACCTACAAATAAAATTATATCACCAGTTGATTCGAAGCTTTACTACATCTCCATTTACGTTAGCAGATTTATCCACACACCACCATTTCTATTTCTTGACCTCCAAAGCACCTTCCCCTACTGTTCGACAAAGTGTGACATTTTCTCAAAAACCAAACCACGGACAAAACCATCCCAGCAAACACGCATTCTTCAATCTCTACCAGCTGCAACAGCTCAACCATTTACCCCCAAATTTGTTCCTATAGAGAGTACTAGAAATCGATTTACTCCATTTTCTTCCTACGACTCGATTAATAGTTTAAATCATTTTTCCAATTATTTGTTGAAGCTATTGTTGGATTATTCAAAAGTTTTTTTTTTATCGTTATTTCAATGTAATTTTCCAACAGTTTTAGACAATTATCTTTCGACAATGGAGGGTGAAACTTCGGTTTTTACTGCACAATCTCTGTAAGTTATGAACCAGACTTTGAAGCGCTTGGAACGTTTTGATGGTGAAAACTTTACCCGTCTGTAATAGATAGTGAAGTTCTTTCTGATCACCGTCAAATTATGGTACATTATTTAAGATGGTTTGGAGGAAATCCCTAACGAGACTCCAGAGGACGATGCATACTTGATAGCTAGTCAGACGAAAAAAGCGTCAGGAAGATGATTTCATGTGTTGTGTTCATACTCCGAATGCTTTGGAGACTAGTGTTTACAATGCTGATAGAAGCATTATGACTGCAAATGAATCATAGACTGCATTTGATAACAAGTATAAAATTTCTGATGCAAGTAACAAGAAATTTTTGATTTGTAACTTCACATGGATTTTAAGATGGCTGACAGTAATTCAACCATTGCGCAGGTCAATCAACTTTTACTCATTGTTAATCATCTTAAGGATGCTAGGGTTGATCTTGTATCTTCACTCTTTGTGGGTGTTATAATTTAGAGATATTTTGTAAAAGGGTCGTATGTTTTTGGTCATATTAGGGTCTAGGTCATAGAACATACCATTGATGCGTTTGTGTCGTTGACTCACTTTGACCGTGTAATTTTATACTAAAATATCCTTGTCAAATAGTTAAAGGACATAATATCCCAAGTCCAAACTTCAGTTAAAAATATAACAGAATAGTTAGGGATTCTCATTTCTTAACCTAGTAGTTCCTTTCATGTTCGCCAATCATAACTGTTGGTGTGAAATTTATATTTCACATAAAAATATTCTTGAGATACCATGGATAGAGAGGGGTTGATGGGTGAATTAAAAGGAGATGGGTTTTGGTCGTTGATTTTATGGTTGGAAAGTTTGAGTCAACAAAACAGTGAAGAATGGGAGAAGCTCTTGATAGTAGAAGAAGAGTAAATGGGTTTTCCTGATATTAAACAAGTGGTGAGAAGTGGAAGAGACGAAAAAGGTTATGACCTGAATTTGATTACGATGACGGGTGTTATGGGGTGAAATACGTAAAGAGAAGACCAATCCTAGTCATAACAAGGAGTACACCTTCCCTTGTTGGGTAAGAGAGAGAGACTAGAATAAGATGCCTCCTCTTTCAGTATCCTCCCTTTCCCTTTTATAGACTTTCTCTCATATCTCCCTCTCCTACATACCCTTACAAACTCTTTAATATCACCAAGGTGTCATCCCTTCAATGCTACCCTTAACTTCTCATTTATTCCCTCCTTATCCTCCATGGATATTCCCTCAAGAGCTTGGGCTTAATCCCTAAGTCTTCATATAATCATGGGTTCGGGCTCATCTAGTAGAGATGACTCTCCCTTATCAATGGATAATCATTTTTTAAGTATCAAGATTTAGTCCCCTGGTTATTGGGATAACTGTTGAACAGCCCAATAGTCAACCTATGCATCACCGGAGCAACATTTTTTTTGAACTCCTCAATACGCGTCTTTTAAACAAACGTGAAGATACATCTTCCTTTCGCGTGACGTGTCTCGTCACCTTTTAAGATTCTTCTTGCAGTTGTGATTTCGTGATTAACCATCTTACCCTTGATCCTGCAGTTAAAACTTTCACTATATATTCTTAAAGTATTTTCCTTTACCACTCCAACCTCCTTTTACTGCTTAAATCCTCTCTTTTTTATCATTTTTTATGTCGGACGATTCCTCTAAACGCTCTTTAGAGGAAGCCGAAGAAGTGGAAAACACGCAAAATGAAGTAAGAGAAGCAGAGGGCGACGCGAGAGCCGAGTCTAACGGTCATTCTGATAACGAGAGACTTCCTCCACCCACAGACGGGGTCTCGTACTTTATTCGGGAAATTCTTGGCATCCGACGGTTGCAAAGGGCCATGCGACCAACAACTTCTGACGGAGACACGCGTTCAACTCCCATTGATGACAACCTTGACTCCCGCTTGTTCAGTCCGGCCATGATGCCCATCTTTCCGTCCCCCGATTGGCTTCTACATCCTGAGGAAAGTGACTTCCCTTTTCATGCTTTTTACAAGATCCCGCGTATGGCCATTCAACGCGTAGATTACCAGCTCCCCGTCGTAGACTCGCGTTCCTCGTCAGAGTTCTATCCTCTTTGGGATTCATGGGTTAACTATATACGTTCCAACCCCGAACATTTAGCTACACTCCGCTCTTTGGGAATAGATAAGGCCATAAAAACATCTCTTTATCGTGTGGTAGTTAAATGTAAAAAGGACATGCTTCGACTCTACTCTCGTTGGGTGGCTAAAGTACATACTTTCTTCTTTACCTAAGGTGATGCGGCCCTAGTGTTGGAAGACGTGGTTGCCCTACTAGGGTTGTCGGTTCATGGGTGTCACCTATTTCAGGAGTCGGACATTTACGAGATTATGAATGATTCGGATAAGGCCTTATGTGCTTATTTGATTGGCTGCAAAGGTAAATCTCGAGGGGTGGCGAAGGAAAAGAAAAGTAGCTTTCAAGTAGAAGACGCGTATTCTGAGGAAAATGACGTCGCTGGTTCGGGGAGGCCAATCAAAGGAAAATATATAATAACTTCGGCTTCGATAAATCGGGAGAAGGCGTTAACAAGTTGCTACGACAACTATCCAGCAGGTGAGGAAATAACGGCCGCCGCTATGAAGAGTTATGCCACTTCTCCTTCGAGTCAAATTGCTTGGGGAAAAGTTTCTTCTAGACGTGATGCAAAAAGAAACAAGCGTGCTTCTTTTCCTCTATGAGTGAAGTACTGGGCCTTAACTGTTACTGGAGGAGTTGGATCTTCTGTTCGGAGAGAAGAGGACCCTCGTGCTGAATTGGCGGCCTTTCTTGTTTATTGGCTTAGTCACGATATTTTTGAACATAGCCCTCGTGATACCATTAAGAATGAGCTCGTGCCAATAGCCGTTCTGATATCGCAAAACATCCTTTTCCCTTGGCCCCCCATGTTCTTGGGAGGGGTGTATCGTTAGTTAGATCCCCTTTGTGAGGACATCCGCATGGTGCACGGTCTTCATGAAGTCGAGACTTTTGTTATAGTGAATTTCCTTCAAGCTTGGTCATGGGAACATTTTCCTAAGTATGCTCCGACGGCCAATGCCCTGGTTATCAGTCGTGAGGAGGAAGTTACAAAGGAGGATGGTACAGTGAAGATGGTCCACGCTTCTTACTATTACCCGCGCATAGCTCTTTGGCGCGGGAAAGGGAGGTCTACTAAGAACACATCCTCAAATATATGGATATTTTTGGCGAGTTCAAGCCTTTTACCTATCATGATGGTCGTTCCGGTTCCCTTAATTATGATTTTACATCAGAGGTTAGAGATGTGATCTTGGATTCTTCTCAGGTTTTTTCGGTTGATGATTTTGATTCTGTTATGGACATGCTTCCTGGTTATCTTATTGGGAAATTTCATAGAAATATCTTATAATTCTGATTGCGTAGCTCCACAACTAGGCTTTGACCAGGGGATTCCTTATCCTGTCTCGTGTCCATTTTCTACTCGAGACATTGTTGTTAGAGGTAGTTTCAATCGTTTTGTTTTCAAAGAAGGGGCTCGGCCGGTCGAACGGTCAATTCATTTTTCTTTCCTGCAACCTTCGCCAAAGAGTTCTATTTTTGTTTCTCCTAATTGGTATTCTTTTCATACATAAATGTGTAAGCAATCTCTAAACTTCTTTTTACTGCTCCCTGTTCATCCACCTAAATTATCCCAAAGTGATCTTAAGCTAATGCACACATCATGTCGTATTAAGTTAAATGCACAGGTAGCAGAAGAGCAGGGTCTCGTTGTCTTGTTTGAGGGGTGGTCCCTTAAATCCCGTGATCACCAGTTGGGCTTCTCCCATTGATGATACATTATTGAAGAAGGAATCCAAAAGCGGATTGATGCTTCCGTCTTCGTTAATGAAGAAGTTGGCTAAGACTCAGATCCCTAAATCGACTCTAATTCCTTCTTCTAACCATGTGCGTTTTACATGTGGGGTTTCCCCATCTCCTTATCCCTCACACACACACACACACACACACACACACACACACACACACACACAC
>JAJJMC010029784.1:9474873-9539756 GCA_023531435.1 Papaver californicum
ACACACACACACACACACACACACACACACACACACACACACACACATATATATATATATTATGTTGGTCGCGCGTCACCAGGGTAACGTCCCTATGGGTTCTGTTGTAGGTACAGACCACGCTCCTTCATGATAGATGAATATCTTAATATTCCTGAGCACGAATGGCCGCCCCATCGTATGGTTAAGAAGGCTAAGCGTGACGCGGGAATTTTACCAGTTCCATGCGTTCGTGTGACCGCTTCAGCTGATGTCTTTCCCATGTCCGCTTTACATGTCAAGGATCAAGTTGCCCCAGGTCTATCTTCTTCTTTCGTTGATCGTATGCATAGCTTAGGCGTCAATTTATCACATGGTGGTGGGATCGCCTCCCCGCGTGTCAATATCTTTTCTACTAATCCTCTGGTAGCTACCACTTCTCGGTCCAGGGATCAACCTTGTGATACACCCACCAGCTTTCTTAGTTCCAGTCGGGGTGGTTCTTCTCAAGGTCACGTGCCTTATGAAGAAAATCCATCTTCCTCTGGTAACTTTTGTCTACCATGTGTTATCTCCTTTATTTTATGTTTGTATTTTCGGTTTGGTTTCTATCTTATTTATGTGTTCATTCTGATGCTTTATTGCGTATGTGTATTTCTCTCCCTTTTTTTTTAGGTTCTGCTAGCGGTTCCGACTCGTCTTCGGGTTCTTCTCGTCCTCCCATGGATCCTTACAAACCCCTCTCCGCTCGAACACCTTCTACCGATCTTCCGTTTTCCATGGTTGGTTTCTTCTCTCACCCTTCCCCCCCTCCTCTTTTTTTAATTCCTCTCTTCCTCCTTTTTTTTAGAATATGAAGAAACACGACAAAAATTCGCTTTTCAAGAAAGATTCCCCTATTGTCGCAAGTGGCCCAAAACATACGCGTCGCAACGAAGATAATTTCGTTCCGCCTACACTCGAGATATACACGGCTGCTTTAATGGCTACACAAGAAGATCCCAAATTTCGTTTTCCTTGAGTCGTGAGTGCTGACAAGGCTAGAGCGGATAAGTCTTATAGATTGATTCATGGTTTCTGGTTTCCTTATGCTTTAGCTGCTACTTATAGGAAGATTGTGGTGTAGAGTGGTCACTTGGTACATCTGGGTATTATTAAGGATATGGAGACTCTAGTTGTTATGAACAGGGTCTACTCGAGGCCACTGAAGGGATTTCTCGTGTTGGTAATGATCCCCCTAGCATCTACAAGATGTAGGAATGAGAGTCTTCGATTCGTACGATCGTGGACCTTTATTTACCAGTCGCGTGGCTGGGCCAGTTATTAGATACGATCAAGAGCAAACACGATCCTTGCAAGAATCTTTCGTCCGAGATTGCCAAGCTAGAGTAGGACCTTAAGAGCCTAATACGGTTGGACACAAAGAAGAGGGTTACTTTGAATGAGATTCTTTCGGGCGTTGCAAATGCTACTGATATGGCCATGCAAGACGATGTTGATGTAGACCGGATGTTCGAAGATCTCGAGAAGAAGAAACGAGACTTGGCTTCTTTCGAGAAGGCTTGACTTACTGCTTAAACTATTGTAACATGTTGTATTATTTTTGTTGACTTGGTTGATCTTCTTTCATGTCTCTACTTTTACCTTGGATAATGTAACGGCATTATTATTATCGTTCTTTCTTGAATTATGAGTGTGTTGGTTTGATGGACATTTTAATCTTGTATTAATGACACTTATTATGGTTTTTGATCGTGGTGGTTGATTATGAATAAGACTTGCGTTCCTTAGTTGAATACTATTTCCTTTCCCGTGATTTATCCCGCAGCTGCCGCTCTCGACCGTAATTTGGGGAAGAAATTTAGAACATTTACTTGAGTGAATTGCCGTAGCGGTGCGGTGGGAAAAAGCAAGCGCTGCTCGTGACGAAGTATGTGACCGACGGTATCACGTTAGCATTATTTATGAAATATATCTGATTCGTGATCTTGTCGTTGTTGTCCCCGAGGCCGCTTATTGTATGTGTAGTTTTGACGGACGATGAGCTGAATATTGTTGAGCATGACCTTATGGAAACTACTGAGACGCGTTAGCATCTTACTAGGTTTTTTTTATCTGTAATATATTGGGGTGCTTAGTTCTTTTTGACACGTGTTATCTTTGTACATGCAGTTTATTTCTATTTAAATATTCCTCACATTCGTTACTTGTTTTATCCAAATCATTTCAATTTATTTTTGTTTCAATATTCTCGCTTGTTTGCTTTCTTGTTTTTTTTTTTTTAGGAATGGCTCACGAGTTACACGAGTATAGTTTGGCTATGGTTTCGGTAGCTTCCACCGTTGTGACTTCAGGCGCACGTGGTGAACTCGAGCGCCTTTTGACAGTAAAGTTGAGGTCGAAATATTGATGACTCATAGGCTGGCTTATCGAGCTGCTATGAATTCCGCTTGGAAGGAACATCACGCAACTTTTGAATTTTCTCGGAAGGCTCGTACTGAGGCTCGCAACATGAATAAAGTCTATCGGCTGCTTGAGAAGGTGCATATTAGACGTTGTACCGCTAACTCATAGTATTAAGAGATTCTTTTGATCATGAAGGATTTGGATCGTGAGATATAGGTATGTCGTGCGATAGTGGTTGATCAAGATGATTAGTCTGTAATAATGGATTATCATATATATTTATTTTCTTGTGTATGTGGAAGGAATGTTTGTCTTTTGTTACATAGATCTTTTCGGGTTTTTTTCTTCGTTTGTTTGTTTGTTTTTTAGTCATTTAGTTTTGTAACGGTTAGGCTGACCGTATGTCTGTAAGTACAGCTTTGTTTTATGACCTTTTTCCTATTTAAAGAGATCTTTGTTGACATTTTCTTGTCATTCTTGCTCTTTTTGTGTTTCTTTCTTCTTCTTTTTTTGCAAGATGTCGCGTCGTCTCCATGGGAACACTCTGGATATGTCTTCCGGCCCTACTCTTGTCACGCCTTTAGACAAGCGATACGAACTTCAGTGGTTGTTAGTATTAAAAGACGAGCTGAGAGTGCTGATGAAACACAGGCTAGCCCATCGGGCTGCAATGCGCGTCGCGTGGCGAGAGCAGCACGAGACTCTTGAGATCTTCCGTAATGCTAACGCTGCCAATCATGTCATGGATGATGTGTATCGTTTGTACAGAAAATCTATTACTCGTCCCTACATGGATAATTCAGCGTATGACGAGAGCCTTGGATTAAGAGATAGTCACCTGTCGAGCGGTGGTAGTCCATCAAGATGACTGACCTACGGTTGTGCCGATAGTTTGGGGTATCTTTGTTGAATGTAGCCTTGGATACTTTTGGGTGTCCTTTCTGCTATACGGTTAAGTTGTGCGCATGCTGCTTTAATAATTTTTCGTGTTTATCATGGTCTTGAGTAGATGTACCGTTCTTTTAATGAATATTGAGGTCTTCCCCTTTATTCGAATATGTTGTTCCTTCTGTGGTTTACTAAATGAAATAATATTTATTATATATATATTTTTTTATTATATATATTTTATAGTCTGGATGAGGAGGTTCCGCCTTCTACTGTCGTGCCTTGTGGTGGTTATTTAGTCCGGCCTACTAGGGTGTTTTAATCTTCTTTGCCGCTCTTATGCCTGTTGTCGTTTGATTATTGGATCGGGCGGGGATGTCTTTTAACCCCTGCTATTTTGTGACCATTTAAGGTTTAATTATTGGGTCAGACAGGTGTTTCGCTCTTGGATGCTTTCCTGGCCGCTTTAACTACTCGGTTGGGAATGTGTGTTTTGCCCTCTGCCATTCTTGTGACTGTTGTCATTTATTTATTGGGTTGAACATGGGTGCTTTGCCTTCAGCCGCTTTCGTGACCATCGTCTTTTCCTATTCGGTCGAACATGGGCGTTTTGCCCTCCGCCGCTCTTGTGCCCATTAATGTTTTACTCATCGAGTCGGACAAGGGAGCTTTGCCATCTGGCGCTCTTGTGAGCATACGTTGTTTGACTATTAGGTCGAACAGGGGCGCTTTGCCATCTGTCGCGCTTGTGACCATTTGTTGTTTGACTTATTGGGTTGAACATGGGCACTTTTTCCTCTTTCGTTTTCGTGACCATCCCCCCATTCCTATGGTCGATCATGATGCTTTTCCCTCTGGCGCTATAGTGCCTATTATTGTTTGATTTATTGGGTCGAACAAGGGCGCTTTGCTCTCTGTCGCTCTTGTGACTATTATTGTTTAAATTTATTAGGTCGGACAGGGGCGCTTTGCCAATCGCCGCTCTTGTGACCATACGTTGTTTGACTATTAGGTCGAACAGGGGTGCTTTGCCCTCTTCCGCGCTTGTGACCATTTGTTGTTTGACTTATTTGGTTGAACAGGGGCGCTTTGCCCTCTGTTGCGCTTGTGACCATTTGTTGTTTGACTTATTTGGTCAAACAGGGGCACTTTGCCCTCTGCCGCTCTTGTGACCGTTTGAATGTTGGGTGTTGGCTGGGTCAGGCGGGGGCGTTTTGCCCTCTACCGCTCTTGTGACCATTGTGTTAGATTATCGCTACACAGGGGCGTCTTGCCCTCTGTCTTTCTTGCGACCGTGTACCTTTTTAATTTTTGGGGTCGAACAGGGGCGCTCTCCCCTCTGACGCTCTTTTGACCATCTGTTTGATTATTAGGTCGAACAAGGGCGTGTTCTCCTTTGTTGCTCTTGTGACCATTATCGGATTGGGTGAGGGTGCGTTGCCCTCCACCGCTTCTGCAATTATTTGTTTGATAATCGAGCATGCACATTCTGTCGTCTGTGATTGTTTATTAGTTTTAGGGTAGAGGCTTGAGAATGGTTTTTTTATTAAGACAGAACCTTTAATAACACTCTTGTACATGGTATCGTTTAATGATGAAAAATTTTCATCCTCTTACCCCTGGCAGGAACCTTAATTTTGATTTGTTCCTCCAGTTTAGGTGATGTACATTCTTCTTTGTCTCTACACGGCAGTGCCCTTCCTGCTTAACCGCTGTTTCTTGCATTCACGTTCTGTTTAACATGTTTCGATTCAGGGTACCAACTCGTCTCTCTTCTTTATTGTGCCTTCTCATTATTTCCTTATTTCTTCAGTTTTTGACTGAGTAGTGATTTGACTTCTTTGGTTATTTCTGAGGATAACTCCTTCGTTTTGTTTCAGCAGAGGTCAGGGCGCACTCCTGCTCTAGTTTTGGGGTCTTCGGAAAATTGGCGTTAATTGCTGCATATATGTTCCTTTTTTTCGTCTTCTCTGCTTCGAGTGTTTACTTAATCGGGATGTTGACGACGGCCCTGGTGATTGGCCTCATATTGTTCTATCATCATCGTCATTGGCCGGTTGGCCAGCAGGGGCGGTGGTTCCTGCGTGCATATTGCTGGACTAGAGACGAGTCTCCCACTGTGGTCGCCAAATATTTTGGGGTGAAATGCGTAAAGAGGAGATCAATCCTAGTCACAACAAGGACTACACATTTCCTTGTTGGGTAAGAGAGAGAGAGAGAGAGCAGAAGAAGAAGCCCTCTCTTTCAGTATCCTCCTTTTCCCATTATAGACTTTCTCCCACATACCCTTATAAACTCTTTAATATTACTAAGGTGCCATCCCTTCAATGCTACCCTTAACTTCTCTTTTTATTCCCTCCTTATCCTTATCCTCCATGGATATTCCCTCAAGATCTTGGGCTTAGTCCCCAAGTATTCATATAATAATGGGTTCGGGCCCATCTAGTAGAGATGACTCTCCGTTATCAATGTATAATCATTTTTTTAGGTATCAACAACGGGTTTGAGAGTTGATCTCTGTTTTTGAATTATTGTTATGAGTTCGAGTAGAAAAGAAAAGAAGAAGAGGGTGGGTTGTTTTAGGTACAAGGTAGAAGTGGAACATATGTTAGAAGTAGCAGAGAAAGACTAATGGTATTATTCGATGGGGTTTGAAGATTCAATTCAAACAAACAAATGATGGATTCACAGTTACAGTAGGCCATGGGAGAATTACTTTGACCAGATCTAGTATGTCAACTGATAGTTGACTTAACGGTCAATAGTGAGTTACGACCCAAAAACAGCAACGACATGTTCTACGACCCAGAAATATGACCAAAAACAAACGACCCTTTTACAAAATATATCTATAATTTATCGTCTTCCTCCCTCTTAGAGCGATTACAAGAACAAACTTAAGCATGCTGAATGATTATGACTTAGAAAGTTTACAGCGTCATTTTCATATTGAAGAAGACTCTCGTAAACGAGAAATTAAGGATAATCTACGAACTGAAAATTATTCTAAGGTTGTAGAAGAATCGAGAGTACAAAATTCTTTGAAACATAAGAATGATACTCAGTTTAAGAATAAAATCCCAATAAGAAAGATAAGAAGAAGGGAGATTGCCACTTGTAAGAAACCCGATCATTATACTTGTGACTGTCGTCATTGAAAGAAACACTTGAAAAGTGAGGCGAATATGGTCGATTAAAAGGGAAAACTTGTCGTAGTAGTACAAATACTGTTTCTGGTCATAGTGAAACTGGTGCAACCGTTCATATCTGTAAAAACAAAAATCTTTATAAAACATACGAACCGGTATTGGGGAAGGAAACAAATTTACTTCTGCAAACAACCTAAGTAGTAAAGTTATTGGAAAAGGCACTGTGAAACTCCCTTTTACTTCGGAAAAGACTCTTGCTCTTACTACATGTCCCTGACATTATGAAAAACCTTGTTTCGGGAGTCTTTGTTAATCAGGTTGGATTCAAGGTGACTTATGATTTTAATAAATTTGTACTGTCCAAAAACGGTATATTTGTTGGACAAGGATACTCTTGTAATGGGATGCTTAAGCTTAATTTAATAAATAATGGTTCTGCTTATATTGGTGTTTTAGGGTAAAAACAAATGTACGGTAATATCGTACTTTCAGTTAAGTTCGAAAGATCAGGCTCGAACAAGACGAGCCTAAACCAAGAAATGGCCGTTTAAGTCCTGCTTCAATTACAAAGGTGGAGAAGATTGGGTAGGTATTAGGAGAGAGAAGAAAAGAAGGCGGAGAAATCTCAGTGTGATGAGTAATTGCAGTGTGTAAAGAAGAATAGATTATCTCTGGGGATGAATCACTAATTTTGTATATCTTTATATTTCTGTTTGCTCTTGTTTTGAATAGATGAAGCCATCTATTTATATTTCTAAGGAGAAACACTGATTTCTCGTAAGTGGTGGAAGTTACAAAAGAAGTGGAGGAGTAACGATTGTGGATATTATAGTGGAGTAATGTCTGAAAAGCAAGGAAGACTTGTATGACCATTACTCCTCATTCTCTCAACTTTCTTGTAACCGTCCCACTACTTGTTACCTTCTTGTTCGTCGGTGTTTTTCCACAACGCACGATTGTCGTAGACCGCCAGACCAAGTACCCCAATGAGAATCCCCCTATGTATTGTATTTGATATCTCGTAGAATGATAGTGGAGTTGTTAGCCACTATTATTTTGGTTAAGTCAAGTCAAGTCAAATGACTTGCTAAGTCAGTGAGGCAAGTTGCATAACTTAATGAATTAGTAATTAGACTGATCAGTGTCGAGTCTGTAAGTTTAGTGGTTATCTACTAACTTAGGAATAGCATGGCATAATTTTAATGCCCAAATGTTAGCTTAGAAGCGACTTGGCATAAATCTGGAAGATGTTCGAGACCAAAAGTGTAAAGATCTTCTTAAGCAAGAAGGCTTATTAGATAATCATATAAGATTAGTGTTGGCATTAGGCTAGTATTGAAAATAATGACGCATTTCTAAGAGAAGCAGCTAGCAAAGCCAGCACTAGTTTTTTAACACAAATGGTAATGTGCCAGCTTATTAGTCATAATTAGTAATGTGCTAGCATTTCTAAAGTAAGGGTAATGTGCTAGCTTCTAGCAAGGAAGCTATCTTTTGGCCGCAAAGGCTAAAATACTACTAGAGAGGCCAGCGCTTTTAGCGCAAAGGCTAAAATACTACTAGAGAGGCCAGCGCTTTTAGCGCAAAAGCTAGGACGTATATAGCACCAATGTGCTAGCGTTATGAAACTAGCCCCAATATGCTTGTAGCCAAGAAGGCGTGTACCTGAGATGCACTAGATGAGATGCTGAAGCCAAGGACACTACTAGCTTGAGACTCCCTAGACAAGGACGCCGCTAGTGCCAATCCGCCTTGCCAAGGATGCTACATGCTGAGATGCGCTTGCCAAGGACGTTGCATGTTAGGAAGCGCTTGCTCAAAGACGTTGTTAGATGGGGCGCGCTTGGTCGAGGACGCTTTTGTATAGGACACGCTTGCTCGAGGACGCTGCTAGATGGGGTGCACTTGCTCGAGGACACTGTTAGCTAGGACGTGCTTGCTCGAGGACACTATTGTCTATGGCTATATGCCAAGGAAGTTGTGGCCGAGACGCTTGTGCTCAAGGACGCTGCTAGGCTGAGACGCACTATCCAAGGGAAGTCAGCGCTTTTAGCGTTAGGGTAAACAACTAGCGCCAATATGATGCTAATCCAAGTGGCTAGTGCTAGCCTGGCGCTAATGGAATAAAAGGCTAGGGTTAGCCTAGGTCAGAGGCATAATGCATCTTTGAAGGCATTGCTCCTTGTTTTTGGCGCGTCCAAGAGGAATGGCGCATAATTTCGTGGCTTGTCTTTGTTAAAGCGCTAAAATAGCATATCTTAAGCTCAGGAGAGCAATTTGGGAAGTATTCATTACGAACAAGGCGTTAAGCTGGAATGTATTTTGGGTATTAAGCATTAGTTATTCCCAAAGTTGTTAGATGTTACTGGAACATCAATGCGCACTCGAGGCAAGTTCAAGGAATTCAAATATAGAATTTATGCGACTTGAGACTAGTTCGATATGGCATAAGTATTGTGAATATTAAGGAGGCTGCAAGACCAGTTTAGAATACTTGTATGTATTCGTAGAGAATTTGTATTCTTAATTCACTTACGAAATATATAAGTAGAGATGCAGTATTCCGTGTTTTGTTATAGAGCTAGGCATACGCGCATAAATATGCACATATCCTTTTATATTCCCGATGCTTGACAGGGGGCAATTTTACAATTTTTTCCCTTGTCAAAACCTCACCATCTACAATTGGTGACTCTGTTGATTTATGGCATGGTAGATTAGGACATATGAATTATGGTTCTCTTAGAAACATGGAAAAAAATTAGGATTGATTTCTGATTGCAATATTGAAAATGTTTCTAAATGTGAAATTTGTGTGCAAGCAAAAATACATATAATATCTTTTAAATCTGTAGTAAGAAATTCTGTTTTGCTTGAATTAGTGCATAGTGATGTTGGTGATCTGGAAATTATATGACTCGAGGTGGAAACAAATACTTTGTCACTTTTATTGATGATTGTACTAGGTATGTAATAACTTACTTGATGAAATCTAAGGATGATTTCTTTGATATTTTTAAAATATACAAAGCAGAAGTAGAGATACAATTATGATGGAAAATTAAGATTTTACGTTCTGATCGTGTTGGTGAATATTATCCCAATGAATTTAAATTATTTCGTCAAGAGCATGGTTTAATTTTTCAAATTAATGCACCATATACACCTCAACCAAATAGTGTTGCTGAAAGGAAAATTAGAACTTGGTCAATGATATGCTTATCAGTTCTATTTGCCTAATTCTTTGTTGGGTGAAGCAATGTTATCTACAAGCTATATTTTGAATAGAGTTCCTTTGAAAGGAAACAATGTTTCTCCATATGAATTGTGGTTTAAGAAAAAACCAAATTTGAAAATACTTAAAGTCTGGGGTTGTTTAGCATATTTTAGGAAGCTTGATCCTAAAAGACCAAAGTTAGGAAATAGGGCCTACAAATGTGTTTTTGTAGGTTATTCACTTAACAATATTATTTACAGATTTTTAATCCTTGGCACTTTTGAGATTATAAAATATGTAGACGTAGATTTTTTTGAGAACTTAAATAGGAATGGTTCCCAAAATCAGCCCATTGTTACCTAGTCTAGAAACGGTCAAGACTAATAAAAATGATAAACATTCTGCTCCCACTCAAGACATAGAAGATATTTCAATATGTACTGAAGATATCGAACCTATAAGGAATAATAGAGCAAGAGTGGAGAAAGACTATGGTCCAGATTTTATAATATATCTTGTAAAAGGTAATAAAAATGAAATTCTTAATGTTATTAAATATGTTAGGCATGTTGATGATGATCCTAAAACTTATTTTGAGGTTATGTGTTCCAGAGATGTTATTTTATGGAAAGAGGCCATCAAAGAAGAAAGTAATTCAATTTTTTCATATAGAACTTGGAAAACTTGTGATTTTCCCCTTGGTGCTAAGCCTATAGGATGCAAATGGATATTCAAGATAAAATTGAATGTTGATCGTTCTATTGTTAAGTGTAAAGCAAGATTAGTTGTTAAGGGTTATAAACAAAAACATGACAATTAATTACTTTGATGCTCATGTTGCTCGCATCTCATCTATTCGTTGTTTAATTCCACTTGCATCTATTCATAAGTTAATTATATATCAAACCGATGTCAAAACTTCTTTTCAAAATGGTGATTATATATATAACAACATGAAGGTTTCATATTACCATGCCAAGAAAAGAATGTTCGCAAGTTAGTAAAGATCTCTTTATGGCTTGAAGCAATCTCTCATGCAATAACATGATAAGTTTTACAAAGTAGCTTTGTCATATGGTTTTGTTGTTAATGATGCTAACAAATGTATCTATAGTAATTAGCATGATAGTTCTGGTAGCATTATTCTCTTTTCGTATGTTGATGATATGCTTATTTTTTGATCTAACATATCTCGTACAGAAGAAACAAAGAAGTTTCTTAGTTCTAACTTTGATATGGAAGATTTAGGAGAAGCTCATGTGATCGTAGGAATTAAAATTCTAAGAAAGGGAGATGGGTTGGTTTTAAACCAATCTAATTACATTCAGAAATTTCTCAAGAAGTATGGTTACTTTGATGACAAACCAGCCCCCACTCCTTTAGATCATAATGTCCAATTAATGAAGAATACCGGACGCACTTATGCATAACTTAAGTACTCCAGTATTATTGGAAGTCTTATCTATGTTACATATTGTATAATATCGAACAGAGCCCAAGTAGTGGAAATTTTATGTCGTTTCTCATGTAATCCAAGAGTTGAACTCTGGAGAGCAGTTTCAAGAGTGATGGCTTTACTTGAAAGGAAACATTGACTTTTGTTTGCATTACCAAGGCTATCCTGTTGTAATTGAAGGGTACAATAGTGCTAACTAGAGCAATATAAAATTCATGTACAAGTCTACATCTGGATGGATATTTATATTAGGAAGTGTTGTCGTTTCTTGGATTTCCAAGAAGTAGACTTGTATTTATGATTCAACAATGTTGTCAGAATTGATTTCCTTAGATGATACATGTGAGGAGGCAGCATGGCTTAGAAACTTACTTATAGAGATCTCACTTTGATATAAGCCATCTCTAGCAGTCTTGATTAATTGTGGTAATCAATCTACTATTTATAACGTCTCTAACAAGACTTATAATGAAAAGTATATACATGCAAGTCTTAGCATCAAATGGTAATACAACTACTCAAGAGAGAAGTAGTTAACTATATTGAGACAAAGAAGAACTTGAAGGACTCATTTACGCAAAGTCTGCCAAATGCAATGGTTTCGATAAATTGTAAAGAAATGGTACTAAAGTCTGTGAAAGAAGGTTGATCTTCCATAACATAAAATCAACCTATGTCTTTAAAAAGATAACAAGGTTCAATGGGTACCAACAGGTTATGGAAGTGATTATGGTGCACTAATATTAAACTTTCCATTCCTAATTAGTGTTTTGATTCTGGAAGAATGAGGATGTATATAAATCCTTAATGATTCACATAGTTGTATGCAAGTGTATTGTAGAAACACCTTAAAGACCTATATGAGTATGGAAATCAGGCCGTTTCCCAGAAGAAGAAGATCGTTCTCTAAAAAAGACTCATGAATCCAAGATATAATCACATGGCCATTGATGTGCTAAGCTACATAACACACGATTCTCCGAAATCAATACGAGTGGAGATTCCGGTTTTATTGCAAGGGGTACTTGGTTCAAGACTGGTTTTATCATAGAACCTCGATCAGGCTTTGAATTTCTCACACTAAGTAAAGGTTCAAATCCAAAAAAATACATATCATTTATGTATTGATCTTTACGATGATGCTTCGTCTCGACTTAAATTGAACTACGTTGGCTTGATCCCATTCGGGTATACATGCATTCATTAGTTCAAACCTATTACAAATTTAATTTAAATTTTAACAAACACATCTCTTCCCATGAGCCACCGTTGATGCCTCTTGGAGGTGTTTTTTGGAAATGAAAAGGTATCTTAAATGGACATGAGTCTTCCTATAGGTAGTGAAGATGTTCTCTCATTCAATTACATAAAAACTGGAGTAAATGTTTTCAATCTTCTAAACATCATCGAAAACTTTCTTATAATATGTTCTTGGTTGGATTGAGGGATACAAACCTCGAATTCAAAATTACGTCGTTATAGGACTTGGTTGTATCATGAAGACATTATTTCATATATCCATTGTAGTCACCAATTTAATTAGGAGGATCAAAATAATTGTATAAAAAAAAATATTTTAAAACCTTGAAGTCTAAAGTATAACATCTATATTATTTTTTCATCTTTATTTTAATAAAATTTTCCGACAGCTATGACCCTTCCATCTCACACCATGAAAAATTGGTGACAAAATCTGCTTGATTGAGAAATGAAGAACGCTCAATTTAGTTGATGCTCATCCTTTTCTCTGATGAGAACAATTTTGTCAGGAACAAAAAATGTTGATATTCCATAACCAAAACGTGGTGGTAGTCCAGCAACGTCACTCATTATGTAAGTGGCATGTACATGGTTGAATAAATAAATAACTTCATGTCAACTTATACTCCCTCTATTATAAAAATTAAACCATTTGTTTTAAAATTTTATTTCAAAAATATTAAGCTATTTTATTAAACAATATAATATTTATGAAATTATCTTTTTTATTGATTATTATTAGTAATTTTGGTATAATATATATATATATAATTTGATAGTTACGTTTATATTTATTATGTAGATATTTTATAATACTTTTCAACGATATAAATTTTACAGATATGCGTATCATACTATAAGAAATATGTTATTTCTAAATTTTAATCTTTTATTATACATAAAAATACAGTTGGAAAAAAATCTAAAAATATCCTTCTCTTTATTTCTTTAAAAATTATGTGAACTTGAAATAGTTTAAATTTTATGAAACCAAGTATCATTCTCTGGTTGTGAGTAAAACTAGGTGTTTTGTCAACATTAAAGCTTCTCATTTAGATGTTTATCCTTTGGAGGATCGAAATTGCTTATATTTTTTAAAAGGATTCAAAAAATTATATTAGTCCAACAAAAAATCCTAGCTAATATAAATATGTGCGTAAAATATTACATTAATGTGTTTATAGTTCACCATGAGGGATCACGGCTACTAAGAAAACCAAATACTAAACTGCTGAAAAAAAGGATTCTGGATTGGATAGACATTTGTGGGGATGAGGACCTAAGGAGTAACTATGTGGCTTCCCACTCACGTTATTGCTGAGGTAACCCCCAATCTTGTTTCCATTACCTTAAGCATGTCTCTAACCATCTGATTTTGGCCACTATATATTCATATTATTATACATCATGTTCATCATAACTTGCATGATAGAATTAACAAAGGATGCATACAGTACATTATCATCGTATTCATATATCCTTTATATCTTTCGATTTTTGGAAATTTTTTACTGATATAGCTTAGAAACGCCTGGGATGGGCCAGCAATAAACCATAAGGTACCTAAATGATATCTTAAATAAGATTAATCTAGTATTATTTTCCTCGTAGAAATCAAATAAAAAATATCTACAAATTTTAATATATTGAAAGATATTTGGGTCTTAAAAATAATATTTTCTCGTTATTTTTAAGAATTGTACAAATTTAAAATAATTTAATTTTTATGAAACAAAAGGAGTATTATTCTCTGGCTATGAGTAATAATGGACGTTTGTTGACATTAAAACTTCTCATTTAGATGTTTATCCTTTGGATGATCGAAATTACCTGTATTTTTTACAAATGACTTAAAAATAATATTAGTCCAATAAAAAATCCTACTTAGTATAAATATGTGCGTAAAAATATTGTGCTTATCATTCACCATGAGGGATCTCGGTTCCCACGAAAACTAAATACTAAAATGTTGAAAAAGGGTTTCTGGATAGGATAGATATTTGTGGGGACGGGGACTTAAGGAGTAACTATGTGGCTTGCAATATATTTAGAATCTCCACTCACGTTATTGCTGAGATAACCCTTACCTCCAATCTTGTTTCCATTGCCTTAAGCATGTATCTAAATATCCATATTATTATACATCATGCTCATCATAACTTGTATGGTAGAATTAGTAAAGGATGCATACAGTACACTATCATCGTATTCATATATCCTTTGTATCTTCCATTTTTGGGGATTTTTTACTAATATAGCTTGGAAATGCCTGGGATGGGCCAGCAATAAACCATAAGTTACCTGAATGATGTCTTAAATAAGATTAACGTTGATATCATTTTCCTCGCAGAAACCAAACAAAAAAAATCTGAAAATTTTAATATATTTAAAGATATTTGGGTTTTAGATTTTTGGTTTGTAGAATTTGGGGGTAGAATTGATACTGCCGGAAGCTTTTCTTTAGCCTGGAAAAACACTATTTTAGTACAAAATCATTGATTTCTCTCTCAATTATATTGATTTTGTTATAACTTCTGCTAATAACCCTCCATGGTTATATTTTGTTTATTATCGGTACCCTTATACTACTAAAGAGAAAATTTTCACTTGGAATTTGTTGGAAGAAACTTCCAAAGCTAATAATCTCCCATGCCTTATTATGGGTGATTTCAGTTTCATTCTGCATGAACATGAAAAATTTAATGCTAATCTCATTGACAGTTCTAAAGCTTTTATCTTTAAAGATAAAATTGAGGATCTTAATCCAACTGATCTTGGTCATACTGAGTGTCCCTATACTTGGTCCAACAAAAGAGTTTACAATGCTTTGACTGAAAAGGGGCTGGATAGAGCTCTAGCCTATGAAACCTGGATATTGATTATCCTAATACTACTATCTCCAATCTCCTAGCTAGTGGGTCAAACCATAACCCCATCCACCTAAACTCTAATAACCCAAACTGGAATGGGATATTTATCCATTTTAATTCTTTGGACCTTGGCTTGACCATCATGAGTGTAGGCATATTATTGATGAATGCTGGAATAAAAATGTTATTGGTTCTTCTCCCTTCACAATAGCTAGAAAACTTAGTTATGTTAGAGGGAAAGTTAGGCAATTGAATAAAGTAGTGTATGGTATATCATTAAAACCAACCTTGATGATTACAAGAAAAATCTTAAGTGGATTACTAATAACAAATTTAACACTGATCGAGGGAAAGCTATTAGAGAAGATAAAATAGATAATGTATTGGTATAATATTCATGAAAAAATTTGGAAAACTAAAAGTAGATACCAAAATATCAGTCTAAGAGATAGAAACACCAGTTCTTTTCATGATACTGCTAGAAACAGAACTAGAAGGAATAAAATTGAGACAATTCAAAATGGTTAAGGAGACTGGATTATTGATAAAATTGAGGTGGTTGATTGCTTCCCTATCCATTTTAAAAATATGGCCACAGCTGAAATGGTAGTAGTAACATTGGTATCCTGCAGTTAATCCCCTCTGTTATATATGTTGCTGATAATGTCATTTTTACTATCATTCGTGAATGTTTGGATATCAAGAATATTCTTTTTTAGCATGGAGGGTAATAAAGCTCCAGGTCCCAATGGTTTTCCTCAACAAAAAAAATTAAGCTAGTTGGGAAATTGTTGGAGAAAGAATTATGGAAATAGTGAAAAACTTCTTCTCTTATAGCTTCATGTTAAAGGACATGAACTATACTTTCATCTCTCTAATCCCCAATAATGAAGCCCCTACTTATCCTACTCATTACAGACCTATCTCTTTCTGTAAAACTACCTACAAGATCATTTCAAAATGACTTGTTCAAAAAACAAAGCCTTTCCTTGTCAAACTCATATTTCCATACCAATCAGCTTTTATCCCTGGGTGGCAAATCTCTGACAATATTGATATTACTCATGATTTTATCCACAATATGAAAACTAGAGGAAGAATTAAAGGTCCTAATAGAGTTACGGGCATAAAAATTTGTATGACTAAGGCCTTTGACATAGTAGATTGGAATTTCTTGATTATTGTTATGGAGAAAATAGGATTCTATGACAGACGGTGCAACTTGGTTTCTCATTGCATTTTCCACTGCTAATCTTGATGTTCTGATTAATTGGGTACCTAATAACTTCTCCACTCCTTCCGGAGGTCTGAGACAAGGAGACCCTTTCTTTCCCTATCTCTTCCGCTTCTGCATGAAAGCCATCTCCATAAGCATTTCTCAAGATGAAATAATGGCTTATTGTATGGCATTACCATCTGCAAGGAAGCCCCCTCTATTAGCCTTTTTTTCTGTTGATGATTGTATGGTTTTCTGCAAAGATAATATGGAGGAATGCACCAATTTGGTTAATCTCTTTAGGGAATTCAATTATGTCTCTGGTCGTCTAATCGACTTTACCAAATCTGGGGTTTTCTTCACCATAAATACTGACGTTCAGATTGCTTCTAATATCAGTAACTACATGGGAGTACAAATGATTAACATTGATGATAAATATTTGGGATCCTAGGGAAAACTAGTAGTATTGGGCTTATGGATGGGCCAAAGTGACATTGAAAAAAATTAAAAAAAAATCGGTTCAACTGATTAAACAGTTCGAGTCTTGGTATACCAAATTTTTGGAAAACCATTTTATAAAGGGAGAACTAGTAGTATTCAGCTTACTGATGGGACAAAGTGACGTTGAAAAAAATTCAAAAAAATCATTTCAACAAATTAAACAGCCAACTAATCGGCGAATCCGTATAATTCACCATGGACAGGAAAAAGACATGAATTAGTACGCTCCCGTATAATTCGTGAATAATTCACGAACTACACAACGAATCGCTAACTAGGCTTTGTACCACATATAAAAACGGAGTTTTAGATTTTTGTTGTCCCATTTGATAGATGAAACTCCAATTCCAAGATGAGTTTTTACACATATTACTCTTATTTATGATACATAGATATCACCCCAATTAAATTACTGTTTCCAATAACGGAGATACGATAAAGGGAAAAACAAGAAATAGAATAAATATTTATGAAATCCAAAAAGTTTTTCAATCTAATTTTTTTTACCTATTCCGCCTAAATATATGGTACGGAGAGAATATTTATTTACACTAGGATATAAACCTGTATTTTAGCGTTGAACACCCTCATACGATAAGATGGGTATTCATACTGTAACATTCTAAACAAGATGACATATTAAAGGAAGACGTCGAATAAAATTGTTTAAAATTTCATGTTTACATTTATTGGGTTTTTAAAGCTAATATTTTAAACAAAAATAGTAAGGGACATGCTCTTTTGAAGGACCTACTCTTGGTAAGTAATATTTCTGTAATTTAAGATTCATTCTGGCTAACCTCTATAGTAATTTAAGATTCAACTTTCAAGTCAAAAACCGTGGCATCTTCTCTTGATTCAGGGAGTAGTTCAAAGATTTGCTTGAACGTGAACTTGAATTAAGTTATATGCACCTTATGGTTTGACGCATACATAATCATAACTGGGCGTAAAGAAACATGATCTATTAGATTAAAACAATCTAAAGTGATCCAACGACTCGAAACCATACATCCTATTTGCGCATATCTAAATGTCGCAAAATCAAAGGGCGCATTTAACTTGAATCTTGAATTAGCGTAAAGGTTATAGGTTGTGTTAGTACCGAAGAATTGATTTTAGGAAAAACAATGTACTGTTGAAGTACTTTTTTTAGATTCGAAAATCAAAATCGTACAGGACAAGCGTAAATCACGATAGTAGCCTCTCCTTCTGCTTCGGTCACAAGGAGATAAAATGGGTTGATCTTAGGGGAGGGAAGCAAAGATAGTTGAAGGAAATACGTGTGATAAATTGTGTGTAGAAGTGATGAACTATTGAAAAAAATGTAAAAGAACTTATGAGAATGGTAAGCTTGTTCTGTCTTTCTGAAATGGGCTAAGTAGCCTATTTATAGTGATTAGTAACACAAATTTTCCTTGTAAAGTAGTGGAGGTTGTGCGGAGATGGAGTGATGGAGATTGTGTGGGAATGGTGTAACCGCCCACTTTATCTTGGGAAGTTTCTGGAAACTTTTGGATCATTACTCCATCACCTCTTCAACCACTTCAACCATCACCACTACTTTATAACTTCCTTATCATGGGGTGTTGCCATGCCATATGTTGATGTAACCACCAGACCAAAAATCATTGAAGAATCCCCTCATGTAATTCTTTTGATTTCTCGTAGAGTTAGTGGAGTCATGGACTCTGAGTTTAGTTGTACAGAATGTTTGTGCTAGCTATAATGATGTATATGAGTGTTACAATATTGATCGTGGTGTTGCTAGTACCTATTGATGTCATGGTTGTAGCCTAGGTGATGGTGCAAGAATGAAGCGTGAGAGGAAAGAGAAAAAAATAGTGAAAATGGGTGAACGCTTAACAAGGCGTCAAGGTTGACGCTAGTGCTAGCGCTTAGGTTGGCGTTGGTGTTAGTGCTAGCACTAGCACTGCTAGGTCCTGTTTGGTGCATGCTTTGTCGGCTTTGTTGGCTTTTGTCTTTTTGGCTTGTTATATTTTGCCTAGCCTTTTGGCACATGTATGTGCTACTCATTGGTCTTGGGAGTGTGGCTAAGGTTTGCTAAGGATAGCACTTACTAGTGTCATGGTTATTGCCTATGCACCACTAGCTTTGGCATCCTTTTACTTTCGTGTCCATATTTATGGCTTATTTAGGGTTTCTCAATTGTATGAGATTTTAATGTTAGCATGATGCTTAACTTTTGTACAGTGTATACAGAACATATTCAAGAGATTCATCCATGGTTTGCAACTTGAGATAATACTTGATGCGACTTTGCAACTAAATGGTATGCATTTAAATTTATGTTTTCATTCGGATGTGATATGGCATTCATTCCGAATGTTTATAATTTTGTATAATCATCGTATTCTGATCGATATAAATAATTTGCATGGATGCACATAAAATAAAAAGGGTTTAGCCGGATAAATCCCTGAAATTTCTACAGGCGCATATATATGCAAAAGAGATGCAAAGCTAGTTTAGCCATGAAATGAATATGTATTCTCAATTCTCTTGCGGAATGTAAGATAAGAGTATGTATTATAATTCTGATGTCGGGTCAGAAATTTGTTACATATTTATTTCATGCTTCTGCAGCTGAGAAAAAATAATATTAAAATTTTATCCTTTGTCAATAATCCACCACCAATATTAAGTCATATGCTTAGCGCGGAACGAGTAGTGTTGTGTGGTAAGCACTAAATGGTGGTCTGCTAGATGAAATAAAGTATGACTTTTGTTGTTTAATAGTTAGATATTACTAGAACAATAACAGTTGGTTGAGCAAGTTTTGCTCTTTCTGCGATTGTACTCTTAAATATTTGGAGCATTCTTTTTTTTTCGTAACAACAACGCGAAGGTATTTGGAACATTGGTTGGTGGTAGAGAGCGTTGAGGCGATGCTGCCGTCTGAACACTAAGATGAGTGTGGAGGCAGTGATTCTGCCATCAGACACGAAGATGAGTGTTAGCCGTGAACACTAAGATGATTAGAACTTGAGCATTGATATTAAAGGAATTCAACCATGGAAGCTCTGCGTCTTCAAGCAAGTTCATTCGTGACATAAAATGCTTAACTTTTATGCGCTGCATACAAAACATATTCAAGAGATTGGTCATAGAAGTTTGCAACTTGAGATAATGTTCGATACGACTCTGTAATTAGATAGTGTGCGTCTAATTTAACATTTTTTATTCAGAAATAATATAACATCTATTCTAAATATTCTGTAATTTTTTATAATCCACGTATTCTGATTAATACAAATAGATTGCATGGGTGCACAAGAAATAACGAGGGTTTAGATGGGTAAAGCTCTGAAATTTCTACGGGTGCATACATACGCAAAAGATATGTGGAGCGAGTATAAGGAATTCATCCATGGAATTATTTAAACTTATAACTGGTTCAATGTTATGTATAGTCAGAGATCATGTGGACAGGAATAAAAACCGTCACCAATGACATTCTGAAGACGTTATCGCTCTATACTAGTGGTTAATCCATCTAGGAGCTTGAGATTTGTTTATACAAAGATGTATAGGTAAGTCAATACTATGGATGTTGACATATGCAAATTTTGGGAATTTTCTTACGAAATTGTGAAGTTTAATGTCTCTGAGACCGGGGTCAGAGACGTAATGTTTTACTAGTCAGATAAAATAACAAGGCTTTAGTATTATCATGTTGATGTATCTATAAGTCAGGGATGATTGGAAGGGATGTGTAGAGACACAATTTCATCATCAGGGATGCATCGTAAGTAGTCCAGGTTTATGTGTACAAGTACTCAAGATCTCTTGGTCAACCAATAAAGAGAGTAGACCACGGATGGGCGGACAAGCAAAGGGTCTTGACTTAGACAGACAAGCGAGAGATTGTGTATATACGGACAAGTGAGAAACCATCTCTTTTTCAGACTTGGTAGCTCCAGGGAATAGTTTTTTTTATTCTTTTTTTTCCTAGCATTTTCTTCTCTTGAGAGGATGAGTTTAACTCTGTTGTTTGTCTCTAATTGGCAGTCTAGTGTTGTTGAAGTAAATATAAGCAACAGTGTATTCCCACTCTTGTCAAGATGATGCGAATGGGAGGTCTTGTTGATACTACCGTTGTTGATCAAGTACTCTGGTCGAAGGAGGTGATTGCGTTAAATTTTAAGATTGAAGAAGCCTTTAGTCCCCAGGTGTAGCTATTTTTGCCTGCTACTAGACAAGGGATGATTTGATAGTATCGCCACGAGTCCATGACTTTAAGTTCAGATCAGGTAAGGGAAGCCAGGGAGGTTGAGATCTCCTTCTGTTGTATTTGTCGCGCCAAGGCTAGAGCAAGAACTTGAATTGAATTTGGATCCCTTGCTGGTGCCTGGGATGTTGAGTCACAACTGGACGTTTCGTAAGCATCTAATGAAATTACGTCTTATTCTGACCCCTTGACTCATAAGTTTGTTTTACATTTTGGATGTGATGATGGCATGATTAGAATGTTCATATAGGCGAAGTCCTCTGGAGACACCGAGGATAAAGAGGATGAGCTTGGAGGTGTTTTATTGCCGATGTAGTACCACGGGCATCTTCAAAGACTATGTTCCCGGATACGTCTCTTAAGCTATCCTTTGAATCCTTGATTGTTGTAGGGGATGGGCTGCAGTGAGCAGTCCAAAATTGCATTCTTTTTTAGTTGTTGAAGTTGTATTTTTTGGAGTAGGCTTTGGATGCGCCTCATTTTTGTCAGGGGTTGAATGCGCCTATCAGATCTGGCGATGTAGTTGGGAGAAGATACCTTTGCGTCATGTCTTTGGAAAGTAAAGGGCCTTGTCAAGGTTGTGACTCTTTGGTTGACCGTCTCTTATAGGATGGAGAGGTTCTTGATAGCAACGGGATCTTGTGCAAATCTTCAGTCCCCAAGTGTGGTTCTTGTGATCCTTCAGATGCAGTTGTTGAAGATGATGCTCCAAGTGTTACCGTTGCGTAGGATGCCAATATGATGAAAATTGCGCCAATTGAGTATCTGAATGCGGGAATTCACTTTGACTTTGAGTTTGACAGGTTCCGACTCTTGGAGGAAGCTGAGATGGCTAACCTTGTTGTTGGATTGATGTGTCGTCATATGAGAGCCAATCAAGAGAACTTGAAGGAAGTAGGTGCGTCTTCGGCTTAGCAGTGATTACCAAGGTTAATGACTATGTTGAAAGACTATCCCGGGAGTTGAGGATTGCAAATGAAGCCCTTGCACACGTGGTGATATCATATGATGATGGCGTTGAATCAGTCTTCAAATATCCTTTCTAAGTAGTAGGTTTTGAGGGTTTTTATATGTTTCTTAGATACCTGATTTTTCTGCGGTTTTAGTTTGGGATTTTGAGTAGATAGATTTTGAATGGTTTCCAAGGATTTTCTAGAGAGAGAAATAATACTTTGTTCAATTAAATAAATTTAAATCCTAAGTATAAATTCATAACATTTTGGAGGAATTACAAATGTTGCATTAAAAAAATAGCAAAATATTGCTAGGGTAATCCTTGACAGCTTTAAGCCACTTGTTACGTACGACCACCCCTGTTGGCTTATCAGTATTGACGAGTTTGTAGTATCCAACTAATATAGTTTTAATGATCAGATGTGGCTTTTCTCCAGTAGAGGCAGTAGTGTCTCCGATTTGAAAATGATTGGATTTCAGTATCTCAGGTTGATGACACATTTTAAGGATGATTGGGTTATTGGTTTTAATATTCTCAATAGATACAACCTTATCCATTTGATGAACTTTTTTGAAAAGGATCAGCTTTCCATTCACATCGTCAAGGCACGGTGAGGTTGATACTCAATTCAAGTCCCCAAGCCTTGATGAGACGTGGGACAACTGGTTATAAAGATAGTTGTTGAACAAGTCTTACTTGTAGACGAAATCCACGGGCGTACGGCATCATCTCTCCTCTATGCAATTGTTTAGTGTCCAGAACCATTGTGTCTTGATGTTCTGGAGGTGAGAAATCTTTAAGGTCTACTGGCTTGTTGGCGCCTACAAGTGGGTCCCTTGGTGACGATTTTTCTAGAGATGCGTCGAGCCTTGCCTTGTTTTTGTGGACTCACGGACGTCCCAGAACCCTGTCGTAGTTTGGATCTACATGGTTGTTGCTGATGAAGCGGTAGCAAACAATCCTGGATACAAAATGGTAGTGAAAGTGGTCTCTCTATACCTTTATGAATGACGAAGTTTGATCGTTGTATCCCTGGTTGCTTTCTTTGAATGGGGATCTTGTTGTCGTGTCGAATGTTGATTCTGGAACGCGCAACTTACCCTACTTAAGGACTTCATGTCTATTGAGCCTTCTGATGTACGCGGTGAGCTTTCTGAGAAGGGATTAGCAACTCGGTCGAACTTAAAAATTACTTATTGAGTGAGGCGTAACTCGATCATCAACTTGAAACAGGTATCTCAAATCATCTTTAGTTTAATCACCATCCTTTATTTAGTAATTAAACGCTTCATTTATTTCTTGTAGTCGTGGCACCCAGAACGCCCTATGTTTGGTATTATGGCGAACGTCATTCCTCAGTATGTAGAGAAGAGGCCACGGGTAATCATGCCTGGAAGTGGAGACCATCCCTGGAAGAAGGTAAGCGTCTTGCATTTTCTCTTACTCTTCTTTTTTATATGAAGTATAAATATACCTTGTCCTGGTAAGCACGTTTGCATAGTCCGGGAGCATAACTCATCAAGGTACCTTGGGTATTCAACCTTTAAAGTTTGGTGTCCCGGCTGTTCTTGGTGCTTCATCTCCTTATGTAGTAAGTATAACTTTTTGGAGATTCCTGAGTTGTAGAATTTTACGTCTTGTTGAACTTGAGGATTTCTGAATCTAATGAATAATCGTCATTCTCAGATGACTAGCAACACGGATACCCTGGTGTCAGAAAGCACTTTTGTAGTTGGAATTACTGAGGAAGAAGGCCAAGATGACAATGGACCTGAAAAATCGTTTCGAACTGAAGAAATTGAAGAATCTGAAGCTGAAAAATGAAGAACTTGGTGGTGAGTCGTATTATGAGGTGATTTCTGCTTCTGATGGCTTGTCACAGCTCCAAGTAAGTTTACTCTATTGTTTTAAGATCATAATGGCATGATTATAATTCTTAAACCACCAAATGTGTAGAATGATACATGATTACATGAAAGACTTTAGCAATTTTCGTTGTCAGAAAAATTCAGATTCAGGTCTTCTTACCGTAACGACGTAGAATCTTCGTCCGAAGTCGGAATGAGGTGGTTGAACTCTCATTCTTTGGCTAAAAGAAAGAGATAAATTTTGAAAAAAAATAATTTATGTATTTGGAGTCCATTTACTAGGCTAAAAAGACCTTACACCGAAAGTTCATAACTTTCCAGGTAAAAATTTTTGTAAGTTTTCAGCTGTCATGTAGTCGAGCGTTTCGGCCTCCCTTAAGAGCTCATTAATCCGATTGACACAGAATTTTAGTATGTTGTACTAGAAATCCGTATGAATATTTTGGTATATAAATCCCCTCCAAATTACTTACCAATTAATGCCAGTTTTAGTTCTTCTGGAGGATAGAGAAAAGACGTTTCTGACGGCATTTTTGCAAAAAGATCCATATCTTTTCTAAACCACATGTCATGACCCAAAACACTTTTAATGAATTTTTATCTTTATAATAGAGATATTTTATGGATTTTATGATTTGTGCTTCAATTCCTTGTGTTTGAGATATTTTTGACTTATTTTCTCTATAATGTCTCTGTTTTAGGAGGAGAATGAGCCAAAACAGAGAGATGAACTTGCAGATCAAGGATGGAGATTACCTTTAGTCATGATGCTGGTGATGTGTCTTTTCCAACTCAAAATAATGAAAAATCTCCCCTGACGCGATTGTTGAAGAAGGCACTCCGAGTGGTTTTATTGTACATAACGCTACTATGATGGAGGTTGTTCCGATGACAACTGCTCTATTAAAGTATTAAAAAATGTAAGAACTTCCTTCTGGGTAGTAGACATGGCTACTCAAGTTCCGTCCAAGGTTTATTGGCGTTTTATCAAATCAGCTATGGTTGGTGACACCTGCTCCTTGTTTTTGACACCTTCAGTGGTACGGAGAGGAGTGTTGGTGTTTTCAGCGGTGGTGCTTTGAGGAATGATCTCTGGAGTTTCTCCAATGGTATTGTCAGGGTTAGGAATAGTTGTTGAACCTGAATTGGGATTGGTTGATGAACCAGACCTAAAATCCACCATCTTTATATGATTGAAGAATTGATTTTTGGATGGTTGAAGAATTTGATTCGTGACCGAAAAATTGATCTCCCACTGTGATTTCCAATTGTTAGTACCTAAAAATTGATTCTAGGCAAAACAATGTACTGTTGAAGTACTTTTTGTATATTCAGAAATCAAAATCATATACGACAAGCCTAAATCATGATAGTAGCCGTTCCGTCTTGCTTCAGTCACAAGGAGAGAAAATGGGTTGATCTTAGGGGAGGGAAGCAAAGAAAGTTGAAGGAAATAAGTGTGATAAATTTGTGTAGAAGTGATGAACTATTAGAGAAAATAACAGAGCTTATGAGAATGGTAAGCTTGTTTTGTCTTTTTGAAATGGGATTAGTAGCCTATTTATAGTAATTAGTAACACACATTTTTCTTGTAAAGTAGTGGAGGTAGTGCGGAGATGGAGTGATGGAGATTTTGGGGGAATGGTGTAACCGCCCACTTTGTCTTGGGAAGTTTCTGGATCATTACTCCATCACCTCTTCAACCACTTCAACTGTCACCACTACTTTGTAACTTCCTTATCATGGAGTGTTGTCACGCCGCATGTTGATGTCACCACCAGACTAAAACCCATGAAGAACCCCCCCCCCCCCCCCTAAGTAATTGTTTTAATTTCTCATAGAGTTAGTGGAGTCATGGACTCTGAGTTTTGTTGTAACAAAATTTTTGTGCTAGCTATAATGATATATATGAGTGTTACAAGCTTGATTGTGGTGTTGACCTACCGATGTCATGGTTGTAGCCTAGGTGATTGTGCAAGCATGAAGCATGAGAGGAAAGAGAAAATATAGGGAAAAGGGGTGAAGGATTAACAAGGCGTCAAGGCTGACGCTAGTGCTAGCGCTAGCTCTGCTATGGCATGTTTGGCGCGTGCTTTGTTGGCTTTTGGATTTTTGGCTTTTTTCTAATTTTTTGACACATATGTGTACTAATCATTGGAGTTGGGAGTGTGGCTAGGGTCGCTAAGGATGGAAATTGCTAGTGCCATGGTTATTTCCTATGCACCACTAGCTTTGACATCCGTTTACTGTCGTTTCCATATTTATAGATTGTTTAGGGTTTCTCAATTGTATGAGATTTTAATGTTGGATTTATGCTTAACTTTTTGCAGTGCTTTCAGAACATATTCACGAGATTCAGCCATGGAAGTTGGCAACTTGAGATAATGCTTGATGCAACTCTGCAATTAGATGGTATGTATCTAAATTTACGTTTTCATTCGGATGCGATATGGCATTCATTCCGAATGTTTATAATTTTGTATAATCAACATATTCTGATCGATATAAATAATTTGCATGGATGCACATAAAATAACGAGGGTTTGTCAGGTAAATCCCTGAAATTTCTACGGGCGCATATATATGAAAAAAAGCTACAAAGTTAATTTAGCCATGAGCTGAATATGTATTCTAAATTCTCTTGCGAAATGTAAGATAACAATATGTATTTAGAATTATGATGTCGGGTCATACTTCTTTTACATATTTATTTCATACTTCTGCAGCTGAGCAAAAGCAATATTACAATTTTCTCCTTGTCAAAAATCCACCATCAACAGGTTCATTCAAATTGAATCTTGAATTCGGACGTCCATAGATGTTATCCTTAAAATAAAGATACCATCCTAGGGAAAATCTAGTTTTGTTTGGTGTTTATTTATAAAACCATACTATCATTTAGAGGGTGTTTGGATGTACTTAAAAAAGTAACATTTCGGCTTTTAGAACCTAAAAGGTCAGAATTTAGATCAGAAACAATATCAATTTTTAGAATTGGAAAAATCAAAAAAATTTGAAATAAGGTAGAAGTTAATTGTAAATAAGAGGTAGTGCAATAGAGACAAAAAAAAAAAACATAAAGAGAAGTAGGAATGATACTCTTATTCATTTGTCTCTTGTTTCCTTTAAGTAGACAAGAATAACAAGAATGTAGTTACAAGTGTTGTTTAGGATTATAAAGAGTAATACATGTGTCTAGTTAAGAATGAGAGGTACACATGCATGAAGACACATGTGGTCATCCACTAATATTCCTACAACACTCCCCCTTGGATGACCAGCATTACAAAATTATTATTTTGTCAAAACATTTCAAGAAAATTCTGATGAGGCAAAAACTGGTCGAAGGAGAAAGTCGATATTTGAGCTTCAGGATTGGCGTCAATCGTCAAGACTTTTCTCCTTTTGTAAAGCTGTCTCAGGAAAAACACTTGGCAGAAAAACCCAAACACTTAAAAGGAGAAAAATAACTTCAACTGATAAGTTATATTTCCGGTGCTAGTGTTATCTCATTAAAAACCTTGTCGAGTAATCAAAACCATGTGGGAAAAAGTAACCTTGGTGAAAAAAATAGTTTAACACACCTTGATGTCAATCATGTCATCATTAGATGTTCCCTCGATGTCGACATCTCTTTATTGAATTACATTTTTGGTAATATCGTTGTCTCATTAAAAACTTTGTCGAGTAACAAAACCCAGTGGGAAAAAGTAACCTCGATGAAGGGAAAAAGAGTTCAACATACCATTAGATGGTCTCCCTGATGTAGGATAATTTTTTTAGTCCAAAAAAATCATAGGGGTTCAGACAATTTCTTTAGTATTACGCATGCAATCACGATCTTCAAATAATTCCTTTAGTCCTATGCCTTTCACATGTAATCACGGAAGTTCGGACAATCTCTTTAGTCTTATACTTCTCACATGGTTTTCAAATATGGTCTTAGGCAATGACTTAATAAATAAGTCTGCCATGTTTTCATCAGACTTTACTTTACTGACTTGAATGTTTAAAAGATATTGTTGTTGTTGATTGTAAAAGAACTTCGGTGATATATGTTTCATATTATCACCTTTGATATACCCTTGTTTCATCTGTTCGATGCAAGCTGCATCTCTTTAGTGGTAGAACTTAAACCACATGTCCCTCGAATATATGTAATGATATACATTAACTTTATAACTCACGAACCACCTCATGTAGGGCAATGATCTCAGAGTGGTTCGTGGAGGTATCCACAAGGGTTTTCTTGGTTGATCTCTAGTATATCGTTGTATTCCCAATACTGAACACATATCTAGTTTGCGATCGATCTTTGTGTGGGTCTGAGAGTACCTAGCATCAGCAAAACCAACCAAAACATTATTTGGGGTTTTGTTGCAGGTAGTCGCAATTACATTAGCATCTCTTCTTTCGCCATCATAGGGATAAAATAAACCCAAGTCAATGGTCCATTTAGGTATCTAAAGATATTCTTTATACCATTCCAATGACGCTACGTCGGCGCTGAGCTCAATCTAACTAACAAGTTCACTGAGAATGAGATATCTGGTCGATTACATTGTGCTAAGTATAATAATGCGCCTATTGTACTTAAATAGGGATATTTAGCTCCCAATACATCTTCGTCACCTTCATTTGGACGAACTAGATCTTTATGTACATCTAAAGTTCGTCCAACCATGGGAGTGCTAGAAGGGTGCATTTTGTCCATATTAAATTACCTGAGTATCTTTTGGACATATGCAGACTCGTGGATTAATATTCCACAAGCTAGATGTTCTAGTTCAAGTCCTAGACACATCCGAGTTTTCCCAAGATCTTTCATCCCAAATTTGGATTTCAAATAGGTTCTGTTTTCTCTTATTTCATCAAAAGTACCTACTATGTTCATATCGTCGACATAGACAACTATAATTGAAAATTCGGAACTTGTTTTCTTTATAAAAACGCAGGGGCATAATTCATTATTTGTATATCCCTTCCCAATTAAATAGTCACTTAGACGGGTATACCACATCCGCCCGGATTGCTTTAATCCGTAAAGTGGGCGTTTTAACTGAATTACAAATTTACTTTGTGGTTTAGAGTTACTTGATTTGGGCAATGGAAGGCCATCTGGTAATTTCATGGATATCTCTGTATCAAGATCCCCGTAGAGATATGCGGTAACCACATCCATTAGCTGCATTTCAAGTCCTTCTGAAACTACTAAGCTCACTAAGTAGTAGAACGTTATGACATCCATTACAGGAGAGTATGTTTCTTCGTAATCAATATCAGGGCGGTGTGAGAAACCTTGCGCCACAAGGCGAGCCTTATACCTCAAGACTCCGTTCTTCTCGTTAAGCTTTTTGACAAATACCCATTTATATCCTACAGGCTTTACACTTGATGGATTTAGCACTACCGCACCAAATACCCGTCTTTTTACCAGTGAATCTAGTTCATCCTGGATTACATCTCTTCATTGAGGCTAATCTGCTCTCTTTTGGCATTCTGCAATAGAACGTGGTTCGATATCACTGTGTTCTATAATCTCTCTAGTAACATTATATGTAAATATATCATCAATATGCATGGAGGATCTTTCCCTCAACACATATTCAGTTTCACAATCCATAGAGATTTCTTTGTTCTCTGGAATCAATTCAAACTTTAGAGCGTTCTCCAGTAATGATTCATGGATATAACTGTAATAAGAGACAATCTCATGAGATGGATTATCTTCATTGATGATATATGGATCAGTTTATTCCTTACTCACTATTTTCTTCCTTGGATGAGTATTGATCGAATCAAGTGGTCTCCCCTTTTCCTTTTGGGGGCTACGACTTCAACTACACTTCCACCAAGTGTAGACTTGGCACCTCTATCTAAGGTTCCTTGTCCCTTATCAGGTGTTTCTAACCTTGCATGCACGTTTGCAGCTGGTATGTGTGATCTCGTCACTTTAGCGATATCAGTAAATACATCAGGCAGTGAATATACCACATTCTGAAGATCGATAATTCATTTTACTTCACTTTTACTTTGTGAAGTGCGGGGATTTAGATGAGACAATGTGGAAACACACCACGACAATCCCTGTCGTTCCCTTAGGAATTTTTTTTACATACCTCCTCCTAACGACAGGAAGGTTGTTTCACCTAAGTGACAATCTGCAAATCTAGGTGTGAAGAGATCGCCTGTCAAAGGTTCTAAGTAGCGGATAATTTTTGGGGATTCATATCCAACATAAATACCTACTCGTATTTATGGACCCATCTTAGTACGATGTGGGTGCGTAATAGGCACGTATACGGCACAACCAAATATGCGTAAATATGAAATATCATGCTCATATCCAGTTACCAACTGGTACGTAGAAAATGGTTGGCTAGAAGTGGGTCTAAAGCGAATAAGTAATATTGCATGCAGTACGACGTACCCCCGGACAGTAATAGGAATATTGGAAAGCATAACCAATGTCCTAGATATCATATGTAACCTTTTGATGGTTAGCTTCTGCAGGATCATTTTGAGTATGTGTATATGGGGTACGGGATGCTTTACATTAATTCCATTAGACGTACATATATCATCAAATCCATATATGTAAATTCTCCAGCATTATCAAGTATGATAGACTTGATTGAATTATCAGGGTGCTGAGCCCTTAATCGTATAATTTTTGCTAGGAGCTTTGCGAAAGCACCACTTCTTGTGGACAACAATGCGACGTGTGACTAACTGGTCGAAGCATCAACCAGGACCATAAAATACCTGAATGGTCCGCATTCTGGATGTATAGGTCCACAAATATCACCTTGTATTTTTTGTAAAAATAGAATATTTTGTTTGGTATCTTTAGCATAGGATGGTCTCGATCGTATCTTTTCAAAATGAGTGACGTGCCTTCAACAAGAAAAACGAAGAAGAATGGGATATAAAGTTCGCTTCAATTACTTTGGAAGACGAAGGTTGCGCCTCTCTTACTTTAGAAGGCAAAGATTGTGCATCAGTTACTTTAGAAAGCACACTGTTACTTTGCATTGTAACACCCTTTTAAACACGGATCATCATATCACGAGCTGGGTTCCCCAGTCGATCGTACCAAAGCTTGTACAAGTCACTGGTCAATAGTTCATCGTTGGTAACAACATGGGATTCAATAATCCTAACAATGGTGATGTACAATCCACTAAAGTGACTCATTAGTTTTTCTAAGATGCGCTTCTTTCCGCATTCACTAGAGGTCACGTATATGTACTCAATTCTATTCTCACAGTGAGTTTCCAAGTGATAACCATTTGCACGGATATCCTTGAAACTTAACAAAATGCGGTTAGCTCTTGGTGCATATAGAGATTTTGCGACTTTAATCATTGTGCCATTTGGCAACAAAAAATGAGCAGTACCTCACCCAATTATTACTTGTGATGATCCAATCATCTTAGTCATTGATGTATTATAAGGAGTGAACTCAACAAACAATTGTCTATTTCTTAGGATAGTGTGGGTGGTTGCACTATCAGCTAAACATTCAATTTCTCCTTGAGATATTCCTTCTTTTAGAAAATCCTACTTTGTTTAAGGATGCAACCAACAACTTCTTTGTTTTTTTATGGAGGATCAAGCTCAATTGGTGAAACGAGTAGTAGAGACAAAACATAAAGAGGTAGTGTAGAAGTTAATTGTAAAGAAGAGGTAGTGTAGTAGAGACAAAACATAAAGAGAAGGAGGAATGATACTCTTATTCATTTGTTTCTTGTTTCCTTTAAGCAGACAAGAATAACAAGAATGTAGTTACAAATGTTGCTTAGGATTAGAAAGAGTAATATATGTGTCTAGTTGAGAATGAGAAATACACATACATGAAGATAATGTGATCATCTACTAATATTCCTACAACAAATAATTATTTATTTATTATTTTTAACTTCTGTTTCTATGTATGGACATCCTCTAAGATTTAAATTTATTTTTTACGTTTTAATTGCTAGCTCACTGTTCTAATAAATTGATTAAATTACTGTTGAACTCACAGAAGAATTAATAACGAATATATAAAGAAATTAAAATTTCCTTGTAGAATCTATCGTTTTCAGATAGAATCTATCATTTCCAAATAGATCCATCGTTCAAGATGGAGGTCACACTTTGGGGTATACTTAGAGAACAAAAGAGGAAAATACCAAGTTTTGCAAAAAATATTGATTCCCCTCAAATTAAATATGTCCATTTAATGTTTCAAAAGATTAAAAATATTCCTTCGTCAAAGAATATGTAATCTAATTAAAAAATTTGTATAATTCTTAAGATAAAGAGAAAAGAAAGATATTTTTAAATATTTTTTATAATTATATTCTTATAGAAAATAATTAATAAAATTTAAAAATAATTTATCTTATTAAAATATACTACGGATATACGTAAATTTTATACCATTGCAAAGTACTTTAAAATACCTACGTAAAGAATATAAACATGGTTATCAAATTATACATATTTCTTATACAAAAAATAAATAATTAAAAGTGTAGATCCATAATATAATGATATAGTGGATAAAATTTTAAAATAAATATATCATCTATTCTTGGACGGAGGAAGTATGTCAATTTAACACCATCACCATACACCCTCAAAGTAAAAAAAAGGCTAAAGAAGCTTGTAACGGTCTAGCACAGTGATTTTTCCGTCATACAGTCGGTTAGGAAAATAATACTATCACCGATACGCCCTCAAAGTAAAAAAAAGAAAAAAAGGCAAAGAAGCTTGTAACGGTCCTGCAAGTGATTTTTCCGTCATATAGTAGCTTCGGAAGGTAAAAGTATGGATTTACTGCTTCACGAGGCTAAGAATTACGATGAGATTTTTTGCAGAAGTTGGTGGGGTTTTATACCACCACCAAACAGAAACTAAGTTGACAGTCATTTCTTGAAATACTGTTGGAAATAGTATCATTTCAGTCTTTGGTAACTGTGGATACTGTTGCAGGGACACTACAAGAGTGAAAGCAACAATTGAGGTTTATTTATTACTCTTTTTTAAAATATTAAAATGGGTGAAAATGCCCTTTCATATAAAACCTGTCACCCACGCCTGCACTATTTCCATTCTCCGATCTTTCTACTGCATAGTGCAGTGCAGATGAAATGATTACTACTACTGCAATGCCTTGACTAAAAAACTGCATCATGACAGACACCACTATCATATTCTTGCACAAAACTATAAATAACAGAGCTACACATAATGCACCATTTCCAGAGACGGACAGAAAGAATAAAATGACTGGAGAGATCAATATATGAATCATTTATGACTTGACTGAATTCTCATCTTTTTCTAAAAGGTTTTTGAGTATACATTCTGTTAACGCTTGTTAGGAGGTGGAAAAATGTGTAAAGTGTGTTTTTCAAGAAAAGAAAGGAAAAATGATTGTATAATGGGCACACATAGGTGTAATTTGAAAATGTAAACTAACGTCCTGTAACAACTGCCAATTCACGACTGCTATACAACCAATTTCAGTTAACCAAGCTGGTCAGGGCTCGATTTTCATGGTTAAAGTTATAGGATTGATTCAAAGTTTGATGATTTACCACAATATTAAAGATGATGATTTGTGAATTTTGCTCCGCGATGGTTATGGTGTTGTTTAAAAATCAGTCAACCAAGAATTTTTCTACCGAAATCTCAAAGTCTTTTGTTTTGAGTCAGAAACAAGGGAAAGAAAAGTAGATTTTCATTTGTTCACTTATGGACCTCTTCTCTCGTCAAAAAAAATTAACTTCAACAATAAGTCAGTCATCAAGCCACAAACATACTTTAGTCACAGACATATGTATATTTCATTCCCAAGAAATGTCTACTAGGTACTCGATCTCTGCAAAACATTTAAGCAGTATAAATTAAAAGGGGTGTCAAGTGGAACTACCCTAATAGCAGCGTGATCAAATAACAAGTGTGAATACCAAAGTAACAGTCATATGTGTTTTTAGAATTATAATGTAAGAAAGAACATGGGCTTTCCCCCAAAACAAACCCTAAATAAGTAAACAAAGCATATACAGAAATGGAAAGGACTTGCAAAAGAACATTAAATGAAGAAAAGAGGTTGAGAGAAAGTAGAGCTTTGCTTCATCAGCAAGACTACAAAAAGTAAAAAAAAAAAAAAAACATGATCATCTGCATTATGCCCTCTCTCCTGGCCACTTAATGCGCACTTCACAATTCTAATGTCGAGCATCTCTTTTTCTTGTATTCTATTTAGCACTAGATCTAACTAGGTAGCTAAATCTTTCATTAAAATTTATCAAACATTAATATCCGTTGAATGGTAGGGATATTTATCCCATAGAGCATCCACAATTATAGTCGATCAAAAAGTAAAATCAAAAAGTAAATATCAAAAAAATTTGATCTTAGTCCATGTAAAGCGCAACGGATAGAAGAATAAAATATGATCAAACGTAAGTACAGTTGAACGCTTGATCTTACGTGCATATGTATGAAGACATTTGTTGTTTGGGCGTGAGATAGTTATGTAGATGAACCCCTCATGAATTTGTTTGTAAAGTGGAATGGTTAGGTAGATGAACGCCCCATGAATTGTTTGTAAAGTGAGGTGGTTATGCAGATGAACGCCTCATGAATTGTTTGTAAAGTGGGCGGACTACTACATGAACGCGCACTACAGGTGTTATCTTTTGTGTGCGTCAGGTAATAAAACGTCCACTTATTTGTACATCTTTCACGGGACGTCGACTTATTATTACGTCTACGATTAAACGTCGACTTATTTATACGCTCCACTAAATTTGGATTTGGTCCGGATTTCAAACCAAATTTGGTCCAAAACCCTAGAAAAACTCGACATAACCAAATATAGTCGTCCCACTGTGATTGATTTTGGACTGATCAAAGAGTAAATATAGGTTTGGTCCAGGTTATATTCGCATGACTGTGGATGCTCTTACATCTATATATTTTACAATTTTCTTTTTCATAGATAAAAGTTGAAGACCAGCAAAAGTTACACGAGGAACTGTCTGAGCAATTTGTGTTAGAAAATTTTTCCTAAATAGAAGGACAAAGAATTGTTGTTCTACACTAAAAAGAGAATTGTAGTTCTTCTGACTTCAAGGATCTTGTTCAGATTCTTTAGACAAATATTCGACCATTCTGAATATAATTTTTACGAGTTGAATATTGCCTTCAGGATATTATGAAGCCCTATCTACAACGTTATCAGGATCAAGACTTGTACAATCATGATTCGCCAAGAACACATTAATAAGAATTTCTGATGATGCTTAGAGAAGATAGAAAACAAAGAACTTGTTCTTCATCATACATGAATGAGAATCAATCATCACTACTCATAGGGGACTCATACTTATTGTAGATGCCTCTTCATTTCTAAAAGAAAAGGGCACACCGATCGGATGAACGAGCAAATAAGGGCGGCCAAAACGCTCGATTACACGGCATCTGAAAAACCTACAGAATTCTTCCTAGAAGTCCTGAACTCTCGGTGTCATGTATTTTTCACCTAGAAAACGGAATCCAAATTCAGAAATTATTTTTGATAAAGTTATATCTTCCTCTTATCTAAATAATGAGAGGTCAACCACCTCATTCCGACTTCGTACAAAGATTTACAGCCGTTACGGCAACAAGACTGAATTTTTGACGACGAAAATCACCAAAATTCTTCATAAAATCATGTATGGTTCTACACATTTGGTGGTCTAAGAGTTATAATCATGTAATTATGATTCTAAAAAAATGGAGTAAACTTACTTGGAGCTGTAACAAGCCGTCAGAAGCAGAAGCCACTTCATAATGGAACTCACCACCAAGTTCTTCGTTTTCAGTTCCGGATTCTTCAATTTCTTCAGTCTGGAACGATTTTTAGGTCCATTGTCACCTTGACCTTCTTTATCAGTGCTTCCATCCACAACGGTGCTTCTGAAACCAGGGTATCCGTGTTGCTAGTCATCTGAGAATGACGATTATTTTAAAGAGTCAGAATTCATCAAGTTCAACAAGACGTAAAATTCTACAACTCAGGAATATCCAAAAAGTTATACCTACTACATAAGGAGGTGAAACGCCAAAAACAGCCGGGACACCAAACTTAAAAAGTTGAATACCCGACGTACCTTGATAAATTATGCTCCCAGACTTTGCAAATGTGCTTGTTAGGACAAAGTATAGTTACTCTTCATACAGAAAAGAAGAGTAAGAGAAAATGCAAGACGCATACCTTCTTCCAGGGACGGTCTCCACCTCCAGGCATGATTACTCGTAGCCTCTTCTCCCCAAACTGAGGAACGGCGTTCTCCATAATACCGAACACATGGCATTCTGGGTGCCACAACTGCAAGAAACAAATGAAGCGTTTAATTACTAAATAAAGGATGTAGATTAAACTAAAGATGATTCGAAATGCCTATGTTAAGTTGATGATTGAGTCGCGCCTCGCTCCAAAAGAAAATTTTCAAGTTCAAACGAGTTGCTAATTTCTTCTCCGAAGGCTTACTGCATACATCAGAAGGCTCACTAACACGAAGTCATTAAGTAAAGTAAGCTACACATTCCGGAATCAACATTCGACACGATGACGAGATCCCCATTCAAAGAAAGCAACCAGGGATATAACGATCAAACTTCGTTATTCATAAAGGTCTATAGAAGACCACTACCACCACTATTTTGTGGACATAAGTGTCCGCTACAAATTCACCAGCAACAATCATGTAGATCCATATTACGACATGATTTTGGGACATCCGTGGATCCACAACAACAAGGCAAGACTTGACGCATCTTTGCATAATTGTCACCAAGGGACCCGTGATATAGAGGAAATGTGATGTTGTACACCCGTGGATTTCTCCTACAAGCAAGTCTTGTTTAACAACTCTTTTTACAACTAGTTGTCCCTCGTCCGATCAAGTCTTAGGGACTTGAAACGACTGTCAATCCTACCATGACTTGACGATTTGAAGAGGAAGACGATCCTTTTTAAAAGTTCATTAAATGGATAAGGTTGTCTCTACTAAGAATATTGAAACCAATAACCCAATAATACTGAAAATGTATCATGAACTTGAGATACCAAAACCCAACCCCTTCCATATCGGAGACACAGTCGAGAAAGCTATTATCTCTTCTGGAAAAAAAACTCATATCTGATTATTAAAGCTATGTTAGACAGATGCTACAAACTCGTAAATGTTGACAAGCCAACAGGGGTAGTCTTGCATGGAAAATGGCTTAAAGCTATCTAGGATTAAGCACTCCACCACCCCTGACAAAGCTATCATGGATTAAGCACCTCGTTACCCCTAGTAATATTTCTTGTTGTTACGTAACGTTTGTAATTCCTCCAAAATGTTTGCAATATCTTGCATTCATACTTAAGATTTCAATTCATTAAATAAAATATTATTTCTCTCTCTAGAAAATCCTTTGCAAGCATTCAAAATATACCTACTCAAAATCCTAAAATAAAACCACAGAAAATTCGGGTATTTCAGAAACATACAAAAAATACCTCAAAACTTACTATTTAGAAAAATATCTGAAAATCAGTTGAGAATCATCAGCACATGCTCTCTCCACCTGTGAAAGGCCTTCAGTGGCAAGCCTCAATTCTCATGATAGTCTTTCAACATCATTTCTAGCCTTGTTAGTCGCTGCTAAGCCAAAAACGCACCTACTTCCTTCAATTTCTCCCGAGTGGCTCTCATACGATGACAAAGTCGTCTAACAACAAGCTTAGACGTCCCAGATTCCTCCAAGAGTCGATTCTTGTCCAATTCAAAGTCAATTCCCGCGTTTGGATACTCAATTGGCGCAGTTTTCCTCATATTGGCATCCTACGCAATGACACCACTTGGAACATTATCTTCAACAACTGCAGATTTGTACAAGATCCCCTCACTGTCAAGAACCTCTCCAGCCTATAAGAGATGGTCAACCAAAGAGTCACAACCTTGACATGGCCCTTTACTCTCCAAAGACATGACATAAAGGTATCTTCTGCCAGCCACGTCGTTAGATCTGATAGGTGCCTGCAACCCCTGACGAAGCTGAGGCGCATCCCAATCCTACTCAAAAAAATACAACTTCAGCAACTAAATAAGAATGTGATTTGGGATTGCTCACTGCATCCCTTCCCCTACAATAATCAAGGATTCAAATGATATCTTAAGAGACGTCTCCGGGAACATAGTCTTTGAAGATACCCATAGCACTACATCGGCAACAAAACACCTCCCATCTCATCCTCTTTATCCTCGGCGTCTCCAGAGGACTTCGCCTATATGAACATTCCAAGCATGCCATCATCATATCCAAAATGTAAAACAAGCTTTTGCGCCAAGGGGTCAGAATAAGACGCAATTTCATTCAATGCTTATGAAAACGTCCAGTTGCACTCAACATCCCAAGCACCAACAAGGGATCCGACTTTAATTCATGTTATTGCTTTAGCCTTAGCGCGACAAAGACAACAACAGGAGATATCAACCTCCCTGTCTTCCCTTGCCTGATCATACCTTAGAGGCATGGACTCATGGCGATACTATCAAGTCATCCCTCGTCTAGTAGCAGGCCAAAGTAGCTACACCTGGGGACTGAAGGCTTCTTCATTTTTAGAGATTTAATGCAGTCACCTCCTACGACCAGAGTATTTGATCAACAACGGTAGTAGCAACAAGACCTCCCACTCGCATCATCCTGACAAGAGTGGGAATACACCACTATTTATATTTACTTCAACAACACTATACTGCCAATTGGAGACAAACAAAAGATTCAAATTCATCCTCCCAAGAGCATACAATGCTAGCAAAGAAAATAATAAAAGCAACTATTCCCTGAAATTACCAAGTCTGAAAAAAAATAGTTTCTCACTTTTTTGTCCACACACAATCTCTCGCTTGTATGTCTAAGTCAAGACCCTTTGATTGTCCGCCCAGTCGTGGCATACTCTCTTACTTGGCCTACCAAGTGAGCTTGAGTACTTAGACTCACAAACCTGGACTATTGATGCTGCATTAATGATGATGAAATTGTGTCTCTACACATCCCTTCCAATCATCCCTGACTTGCAAATCCATCAACGTGACAATATTCAGAGTTGAAGCCTACTACAATATCTCTGGCAATATCTAACAACTAAAGCCTTGTTATTTACATCTAAAATAGTAAAATATTGCGTCTCTGACCCCGTTCTCAGAGACATTAAACTTCAGAATTCCGCAAGAGAATTCCCAAAATTTTATTTGCCAACATCCATAGTATTGACTTACCTATACAACTTTGTATAAACAAATCTCAAGCTCCTAGATGGACTGACCAATAGTATAGAGCGATAACATCTTCAGAATGTCACTGGTGACGGTTCTTATTTCTGTCCAGATGATCTCTGACTATATATAACGTTGAATCAGTTATAAGTTAAAATAATTCCATGGATGAATTCCTTATACTCGTTCCACATATCTTTTGCATATGTATGCACCCGTAGAAATTTCAGAGCTTTACCCGGCTAAAACCTCGTTATATCTTGTACATCCATGCAAACAATTTGTATTAATCTGAATACGCTGATTATACAAAATTACGGAATATTTAGAACGGGTGTTATACCATTTCTGAATAAAAAACGCTAAATTAGATGCATGCCATCTAATTGCAGAGTCGCATCGAACATTATCTCAATTTGCAAACTTCCACGACTGAATCTCTTGAATAATGCTCAAGTTCTAATCATCTTAGTGTTCACAACTAACACTCATCTTCGTGTCTTATGGCAGAATCACTTCCTCCACACTTATCTTAGTGTTCACGGCTAACACTCATCTTCGTGTCTGGTGGAAGAATCACTGCCTCCACACTCATCTTAGTGTTCACGGCTAATACTCATCTTCGTGGCTGATGGCAGAAGAATCACTTCCTAAACACATCATCTTAATGTTCACGATATCATTGCATCAACACTCTCTACAACCAACTAATGTTCCAAATACCTTCCCGTTGTTGTTACGGTAGAAGAAGAGTGTTCCAAATACCTAAGAGTACAATCGTAGAAAGAGCAAAACTTACTCATCCAATTGATACTCTTCTAATAATATTTAACCATTAAACAATAAAAGTCATATTTTATTTCGTATGGCAGACCACCATCTAGTGTTTACCACGTAACATTACTCATTCTGCTCTAAGCAGAGGACTTAATGTAGATGGTGGGTTTTTGACAAAGGAAAAAATTATAGTATTGCCTTTGCTCAGTTACAGACATAAAAAAATATATATGTATAAATTCCTGACCCGATATCAGAATTTTAATACATACTGCTATCTTAGATTCCGCAAGAGAATTGAGAATGCATATTCAGCTCATGGCTAAAATTAGCTCTGGAACTCTTTTGCATATATATGTACCCGTAGAAATTTCAGGGCTTTACCAGGATAAACCCTCGTTATTTCATGTGCATCCATGCAAATTATTTGTATCAATCAGAGTACACTGATTATAGAAAAATATGAACACTCGTGATGAATACCATATCATATCTGAATAAAAACATAAATTTAGATGCATACCATCTAAATGCAAAGTCATCGAACATCATATCAAGTCGCAAACTTCCATGACTTCTTGAATATGTTCTGTAAGAATTACACAAAGGCGAAACGAGTGCCAACACCAAAAGCGTACGGAAAATGGTTTCAGCACCAACAAAAAGAGAGAAAAAAAGACACCAAATACAAACTACCAGCGCTGCTAGCAACAGTGCTAGTGCTAGTGATAACACCAATGCCGAGCTTGGCGCTGCTAGAAACAGCGCTAGCACCAGCGCCAAGTTTGATGTTGTTAGCAACAACGCTGGTATCCTTTACCCTAGTGTCAGCCTTTACACTAGCGTGATAGACACATTTTAGTGTCTAAATTACACCTTAATTTCTAGTGAGTTAGTATTCGATTTTGTGTCTATTACGTGTTTTTATGCTTTTGTAGGTACATTAGAAGAATAAAGATTTGTGGAAAAATTGGCTCAAAAAGTGTTCAAAGCACCCGGAAATATGGATCAAGGCACCCACACTTTGGATTGGGGCACCCTTGGATCGGGATGAGCTGGATCGGACCAACTCAGCGGGTCAACTCGGCCCAGTCAACTCGGTCAAAGTCAGTTGACCGAGTCAAAGCTTCATCGAGTCAAAGCTTCATCGGCAGCAGAATTTTTGATCCAGATTTTTTAACGATTTCATCACAAATTGATAAGTACCCAATCTAATTAAAGGGTCGTATAATCGATTAGAATCTCTAGAAGCCGAAGATAAGGACTGGAGAAGCATGAATTTGGACGGGAACAGGAACATATTTCTGTTTTGGATTACTACTGATTTCTCATCAAATCACCGAGTTATAATAGGATTAGAACATCCTAGAAGATTCACAGGGCCTATATAAAGAGTTTACAAGCCTCAGAAATAAAGGGGGAAGCCTAGGGAGCGATTCAGAAGAAATCCGGTGAAGTTCCGGTGCCGCCGGTGACCTGCTGGTGCTCCGGCCGGCGTGTTCTTCATCCACCATCACCGAAGAAGACGACTCAGTAACATTTATAAGTGTTGCTGTTCCACTGTTGCAGCTCTGCTCCTGTTGCGTTAAGTTTTGAACGTTCTGTTGCTTAAAGCTCTTTGTAACAGCTGAACCCTGTTCTGTGACACTTATATACGTATCTGTTCAGCTGTTGCACTATTCTTTAACCTTGTAATCAATATTTTGAGCAATGAAATCAACTTATGAGCAAGTTTTCTTCACCATGGGGTAAGTTTATTTACTGGGATGATGGATAAGGTATTTTTCTCAATTTTATGTGATTTAATTATTTTCTAATAATTATTTATAATTCTTTTATTATTATTTGCATGGATTTAAATTAGAAAAAAATGGTTTTTATTAAATAGTGGTGTTCTCTTTTGATGGGTCATGCTTAGTTAACTACTCTTGATGTCTCATGCTTAGGATTTACAATTATTCTTTTAGGAAACATATTTTTGGCAAACTTGAATTAAATTGTTAAAAAGAATTACATGATTAATCACATGAATTGTTAGAAATAACTGAATCTTGATTCCTGGTTTTTCCCATATTTTCTAAAAATCATCTCTAGTGTATTTTCCTGATTTTTATTAGTTTAGGTTAAGTCCAATATTTTCTAAAATCATTACCTTCACAAGTTCGAGTAACGAATCTTTATTTACCACTTTCTAAAATTACATCATAGCGTCATCCTTGATGCCTTGCTATCCTTTACCTTTTTTCCCTTTCCTTACGTGCGTCATCTTGCCCATACGTGCCAAGTTTGTTTGCTCGTTTTAGCCTTGCCCCGTTCTACTAGCGCCAATACTAGGCTATTACCATATTATGTTGACACAAACTCATCGATAACATTATCTTACAAAAAAACTCACGTGTTTTGAGTCCATGACTCTACTAACTCTATAAGAAATCAAAACAAGTACATGGGGGGATTCTTCATGGGGTTTCAGTCTAGTGGTTACAACAATATACGGCGTGGCAACACCCCATGATAAGGAAGCTACAAAGTAGTGGTAAGGTTGAAGCAGTTAATGGAGTAATGGTTTCCCGAAGATTCCAAGGAGGTTACACCATTAACCCATAACCTCCATCGTTGTATCTCCTCACTACCTCCACTGTTTTACAAGGAAACGTGTGTGTCCTTAACTATTATAAATAGGTTACTTAGCCCATTTAGAAAAGAGAACAAGCTGATTATTCTCACAGCTCTGTTATTCTCCATCTCTAACACAATTCAACACACAAATTCCTTTAACTTTTTTTTCTTCCCTCCCCTAAGATCGACCCATTTTCTATGCTCATGACCAAAGCAAGGCGGAACGGCTACTATCATGGTTTAGACTTGCCCTGTACGATTTTGATTTCCGAATCTAAAAAAAGTACTTATACAGTACATTGTTTCGACTAGAATCAATTTTTAGGTACTAACAACGATACATGTGAAGTTAATCCCACAACATTTTCAAGTTTCTTAGGTGTTCTGTAAATGGTTTTGAAATGACGAGGATACCAAGTATACCACTATCTTTTCGATATCAACCTATGATTTACCTTGTATAATCTTATCAAAACAATAACGACCAAAAGATTATTTCAACAAGATGAATCTTGGTACGGGATCGTTACCAAGAGATAATTAACATATAAGTGTAGTTATTTTAATTATAAAGTAAAACGATATAATTCAGAAGTAAAGTAAATCACATGACACACAAACTGACTACCACAACTTCGTATAGTTGAGACCAAGCAAACTACCCTAAGTTACCAAGTTCCCTCGGTATACCTGCGCCTACAACCAATCTAGCCAATGCACATGAATCCGAAGATAGAGTTCACTATCTTGAGACACTTCACCACTGTGAAGACTTATGCACCTGATTTACTTTGGAGCATAACCCGAAATAGTAAATGACTAACCTGCTTCAGTAACCAATTTACTCATGAATCTCCCAGAATCAATCTTTAGATCAGAGGAAAAAATAAAGGCAAAGGATTTCCATTTTATCAACAAAAATCATTTGGTCAAAAGATCAAATGAAGACAATAATTATCGAAATAATCAATCTTGATGAACAGGCTTTATCCAAGCAAATTAATGCAACAAGATAGTTTGTTCGATCTTCTACAAGTATGATATTTATCAAGATAAATTGCTTGTGAAATCCCAGAGAACTAAATCTGCATATAGTCATAACCAAAAAGAAAAGTCTTCAAGTCTTCAATTACAATCTTCAAAGTAACCGTTGTAAAATAACTTGATTCCATTATTGATCAACCGCATAGAATAAAGTCTGTTAACATTGATTGATCAACAATACAAATCCAGAATCAGACTAGTCAAATCTTCAAACAAACTTGAGTGGCCTTAACAGAACAGAAGGACCTTGGAATAAACAAGTTTGATCAATCGAAGATGCCTACACCGTTAGTTCAAAACAAAATTAATTAACAAAAACTAAATAAGAATCTAGCTTCAACCAACAGTAAAACTAGAGGTTTCTTGATCCCAAATAAGACTTCAACAAAAGCTAAAACATCTAACTAGATTATTCTTATTTCTAATTTAACAAGTTGGCTAATTTTCACACTCACAGAAAGTGTGTTCTGGCCCTTCTGGGACGAGTTTGGTAAGAATATACGACTCCCTACTTATAATTTTATGACCAAGGGATTGATTAGAAATACTTTATTTATCAATTTCAAAAATTCTCAAGACATGCAATAGTAATATATTTTTGAAAAGTGTAAACCCAAAATAATATCCAACTCATAATCGACTTCACTCTTAGTTGCCAACTAAGATTAGCTAGCACATAACATGTAATTTACTAATATAGTTTTTTAAAGATATATGAAAACCTCTACGAATGGAATGCATATAATTATATACCAAATATGGTATTGAAAAATCGATATCTTGGGATCTTGCCTTAAGTATCAAAGGTGTATTCTTGAACATTAAGAAATTAAATTTTAGCACATGTTCAAATCATTTATGTCGACATTCTAATGAACTTTCCAATCTAACTTATTCGCTTCTCGATATCTGCAAAAACACGTGAAGATTAACAAACTAATCGAAAAAGTAAACATAAGTCAGATTTACTCAGGATTGGTCCTATGATCGATCCTTCCTAGTAGGATATTCAATAAGGATCAGTCCTGAGAGCAGTCTCGCTCAAAAGATCGATCTTGAACCCTATATCGACTCTAAAACAAAGTCTCGTAAGTATACTTCCTTATACTTTTTTTTTTTAAATTGATTTCGAACATATTCAATAAGGTTTGGATCCACCCGGAAGTTCAACACACTAAATAATAATAAGTTATCAATTAGTGCAATGTCATAAACAACAAAGTCTATAGATAAACTATTCTTCCTAACTCTATCTACTTTAAATTGTCGAAGCAACTATGTATATCATACCTTTTGATACTTTGATCACATAGTGAACAAGTAACCAATACTAAAGTTATTGTAACAAATATAATTTTGTATATTATGTTTTCAATGAATAAAGACTTGCATGAACAATAGATACAAGTGGAATAAGTCAAGTCTTGTAGTTACTAATCTTGAACTGAAGGATGATGTCTTCGTTTTGTCTTCAATATGTCTGTAGGTCTTCAAGAGTAACTGGAGCAAGTCTCAACATTCTATGTTCCTAGTCTAACCTAACGAAGTTGACTTTAGTAACTACTCAAGTGACTTTGGGTTTTGGAACTAAACTTGACAACCAAACATGACATATCAATGCTTGGTGGACTCAACCGAGCAGTTCTCTAACAGGTTTATCACCTTGAGTTTCCATAGTGATTTCACATACCAACTCAAATACACGAGTTGCATTGTTTTGACTAGCATAGAAAGCAGTTATAGAATCCCATAATTCTTTGGCCGAATCAGGAAAAATAACTTTTTTTGAAACTGGAGCTTTCATAGAATTAAGAAGCTAAGATTTAACGGTCTGATCAGTTGATATCCACTCCTCATATTTGGATTCTTCTTTATTAGGAGGACCGATTGATTTTCCATTGATAATACCCAGTTTTTTATTTCCACCAAGAGCCAAGGTTACTATACTGGACCAAAGAACATAATTCTTACCATTGAGTCATACATGATATAATATCCGTGAATTATTGTTGTCGATTTCCAACATTTATCTGAAGAAAAAAAATTATGGATACTTTCAAAAAATAAATAATGAGAATAAAAATAGATAATCAGAAGAATGATTCTTGGTCAATGATACAATGAAGAATCAATATACACACAAGGGATTAATGTGGTTCAGCTCTCTTAAAGATATCATGTTTGGTTAACGGTAAACAGTTCTACGGGAACAATATACGAGCATATATTGCCAATATCAATCCTTTCCTTATTCTTCTCCAATAACATCATATAAGAATAATTTTATATAAAAAAAATTCATTTGTGAATGTTTATACACAAAAAAAAATTATATCATAAGAAATTATGTTTTTAATTAAAACATGAGACTATATAATTAATTTAGTATTAATATACATAATAAATATATTAATTAAGACAATCAAAATATTTACATATATATATAATAGAACCTTTTTTTTGTAATATTTATATATTAACAGATATGCTACTGATAAATATTTATACATAAAAAGGAAGATTTATACTTATATATCCAGTCGAGTTGACTAGATAATTTATTGTTGACGGATCGACTCATCAAGTTCCCATTGAAATAGGTCTACATAAGATGGTTGACTAGATAACAAGCACTTACCATTCGTTGGTTATAGGAGCATCCTCAAAACGCCCGTGTCGAAATATATCTTTCTCAGTAATGATGATATGGTTTCTTTAGCAAAGAATATTGTAACTACAGTTGGGGCTAACTTAATTGAAAATGCAGCTAATGTTGTATTGGCTGATGAGGTGAATGACTCCGCTAGAGCCATTAACACCGATATTCGACTCCCATTAGTGAACAGTTTGATCCTTGATAGCATGTGTCTCTTTTTGGGTCTTCTTTATTTATGCTATAGCTTGAGCCAAACTTATTATATGAGAAGGGTATTTGTACTTGAGCCTGCTACCAACATGAGTACATGAGGTCTCTGTTTGTATCGGGCTACAATGCTACCCTAGCTTTTTGCTTTCTAAGTTTGATGCGAGCGAGAAGAGGAAGCAAACTCGATCAAAGGACTGGTCTATGCCTCGGTTTTAGTCAGCCACTTTTTGAGGATTTTTATTTTCAACCGATGAACGACCTACGTGCCCTTTATGTCCAATCATTCTGAACACAAACAGTGGATGTTTTAGAATTTGCAAAATTCTTAAGACAAAGAAAAGATAAAAGAGTTTTTTGTTTTTTTTCTTTATCTACCTTTATATGTTAAAATTTTGATGTTTATAAATATTACGCCAAACTAAAAGATAGGTATTTCTGATTGCAACGAATATAAAAAGTTTGGTACTATACAACATATACGTTATGGAAATTATATTTTAATTGATTTTGATGATATCTAAATAAGAAAATTTTACTAATAATATAACATATTGTATGGATCCAGGACTTGTATGCAGGATCTGGTATCTGTTAATAGCTAAAATACAAGAAATGTTTGTCGAAATTTCTAACAAGGCAAGTGCCTAGTCGTGCCTCCAGTGGATCTACCCCTGATACAAGGCCTTTTAAGATAAAATGCCACACCTGTGGACAAAGGTGACTAAAATGAAGGCAACACTGGAATCATGTAGATTGTCGGCCAATTAGACCATCTGCGCCCTGCGGTTGCTTCTGCACAAGCATTTTCCTCTCTAATAAAATTTGGCCGGCACCTAACTTCGGTGTCTTATTTTAGCTCCAAATGTTTTTTTCGAGAAAAAGAAGAAGCAGAAGTCTATGTTAGATTCAATTGAACCTTCTCAAGCTCCTTTTATCAAAGTATCTGGTACTAGGGCATTAGTTACCACACAAAGACGCTGGAGAGAAAATAATGATGGAACACAGAAGGTGTAGAAGGAAAGACATATCAGAGAATGTTGGAGGGGAGCCACAGAGGATCATTTGTCCTAATTTCTTACCACTACTGCTGCAATAAATCAAAATCCACTTTCATACTTTAACTCTCATTCTCTCTAACTTGGAGCTTCATTACTATGCAATGCGTGATCAACTGATCTTGGAAATCTATGCTTTCATTATTTGCTTTCTTGAGATTTTAGAAAGAGTACTTTCACATTAACCACGCCAAAGTATATGGTGGGACAATTGGTGAACCCCATGTATGGGTAGTGATATCATGATTCATAAACTGTATAAACAAATTATGTGAGCCCCATTTTAACCCAGCACACCAATACCAACAACATTGTACGGGGGGGTGAATAAGAGATTTAATCAGCCATCAATGCATCATAATTATTTTTACTTAGTTGGGTGGGGATGGTTGGAACTCATTACCAAATGACTGTGATGTTTTATGTCAATTAATCCTTACACCATCAATGCAGCAAATATGACATATCTATATTTGTTTTGATAATCAATGGTCCAAGTGTAATTATCTTCAAAACATGAGATGAGATCTGTTCTTCTAATTTATCTTAGATTGAAATGTAATATTATCCATTCACCCAAAGGTAGAGACAAACACAAAGATACTCGAGTGAAACATCTCTCTTGCTTGTACGTGGGTGCTGGGTAGGCTGCAGATTTCAAAAGTAACACATAATTATAATTAAATATGAGTAAAACCCCACTAAATTTGAGAGATTTAAGAAAAAGAAAAGAAAGAGAGACGCTCATTTGTTTGTTGGTTAGACGTCCTTGTCTTTTCTGGAGTTGGTTAGGAAAAGAAAATTGAATTAAATGTTTTTTCTATCTGTTGCTCGGTGAACTATAGAAATCTTTTACTTGATTCAATATCCCGATCAGAAAATCTGAAATCCAGTAATCATATTAATCTCTAACGGTGTTGAATCATACAGCCAGAAGACCAATTTTAAATCCAGTCAGAAAACTAATCCTGATACAAATGCCAACTCATAGTCTTTAGGATTTGTTAATAATATATTATGTTTAGGATTCGCGTAGATTTCCTGTTATGTTTAGGATTTGTTTAGATTTCCTACCTTATATAAAAACTATTCTCATTATATAAGAGAGCCTCCTGTACGGTTAAAGTATTAAGAAAAATAATAAAGCAAAATAATTTTTGTCTCAACTTGGTATCAGAGGGGGTTCGATCCTATGGGAGGAGCTTTGCTCCTCTCCAACCATCACCACTAGTTCACGCTCATACCATTCCACCAGTATTTTCACTTTGCATTCACAGCATCATCTCCTTGCATACCATCTTTGCATCACCACCAGTTCAGTTCCACTCCATACAGAACACACTACAACCACAGAAGTTCACGACCACGACAGCACAACAACACCATACTACCATCAACACCAGCTTCTAAATATCAATTTGAATCTCTTAACCAACAGAGAACACCAACATCATTTTTGAGTCTCTTAACCAACAGAGAAAACCAACAAAAATTTTGAGTCTCTTAACCAATAGAGAACACCAACAAAAATTTTGAGTCTCTTAACCAACAGAGAACACCAACAACATCTTGAGTCTCTTAACCAACAGAGAACCACAAAACAAATACCAGCATCTACTATTTCTACTTCTAATACTTCAACTGGTAGACCACTCAGAATCATCAATCCAGACGTTTCATTTGTTGGGTAGGCGGAAATCTCTGAACCAACTAATTGGTTAAGTTTCGTAAAGACCCAACGTGAAGATTTTCGGTTTAAGGAGGAACCTCTGAACCTGTTAAATGGTTAAGTTTCGTGACAACTCAGCAAGCGAAGCCTCTGAATCTACGACGATCAAGCTTCATAAAAACTAGAAAAGTGGACAAGTATCCACCGTTACCAAGCAAGCTATAAAAGACATACAAAATCTATGGAGACAAGAAAGCAAAATTAAGATGAGATCATATCGATGTGATGAAAAGTCAAAAAACCAATCCATGGGCCTGTATGAGCAAGATAAGCGAAGCATGAAAAGCAAGTTGAATGTTCACCAGCTACCCTTAAACTTGAGGGGAAGTGTTGAACCATACAACCAAAAGGCCAATTCTGAATCCAGTCAGAAAACCAATCTTGATACAAATGCCAACTCATAGTCTTTAGGATTTGTTAACAATATATTTTGTTTAGGATTTGAGTAGATTTCTTGTTATGTTTAGGATTTCCTGTTATGTTTAGGATTTGTTTAGATTTCCTACCTTATATAAAAACTACTCTCATTATATAAGAGAGTCTCCTGTACGGTTAAAGTATTACGAAAAATAATAAAACACAACAATTCTTGTCTCCACTAACAGTACTACACTTTTCTTTTTTTAAAAAAAGACGTAAAATACTAGATGGCGAAGTTTTAAAATATTTTTTCAAAAGAAAAGTTATAGTAGAAAAATACTAGTAATTTTTTTAAATACAAATAAAATTGCTTTAATAAAAATATGTAAATAAATTTAGAAACATTTTACATTAAGTGTTTAAAATAATATCTTATTCAACTACTTTCTAGAAAATTAATTTTAAAAAACATCTGAATATATATATTATTTATATTTTATTATACAAAACTTGGTATAAAAAACCAAGGTAAACAAACTTACCATGCATAAAACCCTCTCATATTATCTTTTATAAAGAAAAACCATTTTCATTAAAAATGAGACAAAAACCCCATTTCACTTAATACTAATTAAATTTAGATTTTAATTATTTTCAATATACCTGAGATGCCCTTCCATATATAACCTAGGTATTGTAATTTTAGGGCATTTTTTTCTTCTTCTTCTTCTTGTTCTTGTTCTTGTTCTTCTTCTTCTTCTTCTTCTTCATCTCCCACCACCATCACCAACAACAACAATACTTCCTCCGCCACCATCACCAGCAGCGACACCATCACCAGCAGCAACAGCACCTTCTCCGCCACAACAACACCTTTGTATCCTTCACCAACACCTCTCTTCTTCTTCTTCTCCTATCCACCACCATCACCAGCAGCAACAATACCTCCTCCGCCACCATCACCAGCAACAACAGTACCTCCTCCGCCACAACAACACCTTCGTATCCTTCACCAACTACACCTCCTCTTTTCGCATCGCTTCCTCGTCGTTATTGTTTCTCCTCCACCACTATATGTCCAAATCCACCACCAAAAACACCTCTTCTTCCTCCTTTTATCCTCTTCAAACATCACCAACACCTCCAAATCGTCATCGCCGAAAATCTTCATCAAAATATAATGATATATCATCATTGTCAAATTTTGGGTTTTTTGTTGGGGAAATGTCAGGAAAACTATGAAACCTTTTGGAGTTTCATAGTTTTTTCATCATTTTGTTTTCATCTATAATTTTATTTGAATGAAAAAAGAAAAACTATCAAACCCCAAAAGGTATTATCGTTTGTTTTGTTTCATCTACTATAGATGAAAAAACTATGAAACCCCAAAAGGTTTCATCGTTTGTTTTGTTTCATATGTAGTAAGATGAAACAAAAAAATGTAACTGATATGTATGAAACCTTATTCGATTTCATTGTTTTTTTATATGCCGAGACATTTTTTCTTCAGAAAAATATAATTGAAATGGATGAAACCTTATTCGGTTTCATAGTGTTTTTTTCATCTGTTTTTTTTTATTTGAATGAAAAAGAAAAAGTATGAAACCTTTTTTGGTTTCATAGTGTTTTTTCATCTGTTTAATTTTATTTGAATGAAAAAAGAAAAACTATGAAACCCGAAAAGGTTTCATCGTTTTTTTTTTTCTTCTGTAATAAGATGAAACAAAAAAATGTAATTGATATGTATGAAACCTTATTCGGTTTCATTGTTTTTTTATATGATGAGACATTTTTTCTTCAAAAAAATGTAATTGAAATGGATGAAACCTTATTCGGTTTCATAGTGTTTTTTCATCTGTTTTTTGTTATTTGAGTGAAAAAAGAAAAACTATGAAACCTTTTTTGGTTTCATAGTATTTTTTTCATCTGTTTTTTTTTTATTTGAATGAAAAAAGAAAAACTATGAAACCCCAAAAGTTTTCATCGGGTTTTTTTTCCTGAAATTTTATTGAACGAAAAATAACGATGAAAGCAAAACTGAACATAATTGAATCATAAATAACTAAGGGTGAAAACAAATGGAATTGAAACTTTCTATCTTTGAACCTAAGTATGAAAGATTGATTTCGAAACAGATGAAACCTAAACCTAACAGATGATGAAACCATTTTTGATTTTGATCTGTGATTTTGTTTTGATTTTAGGTTGAAATTGTTACTGATGATGATGAACAACAATTTCGTCAATATTTTAAAATTGTTTTGATTCTGATTCTAGTTGTAGATGATGCAGATGAGGATGATGAAAATGAAGACGAGGATGATGAAGATGAAGACGAGGATGATGAAGCTATTGATGATGAAGATGAAGACGAGGATGATGAAGCTACTGATGATAAAGAGGAAGACGAGGATGATGAAGCTATTGTTGATGAAGATGAAGACGAGGAAAAAATTCCATAAGGTGAAGGGGAAAAAAATTCTGTAAGGTGAAGGTGAAGTGGGCGTGATGGGCATGATTTGTTAATGGATTTGGGCTGAATTAAAGTGAGGGTAATATGGACAGTTGGTTTATAATGGGTTTTTTGTATCAAATTTGTTTTGTTGGGTTTAAGATAGTTCGATAGTGACACCTTTGAACTTATAACCCACGGTCCGTTTATTATATTATATTTGATTTTTTATTAGAGTTTATTAAAATTATAAAATTTTATGACGTGTAATGTTATTTATAAGGTATATATAAGACCTTAACCCTCGATTGTAGATGCTTTAAGACAAAACACCTTACAATCATATTACATACCTAACATCATATTTATAAGGATCATTACAGAGATAAGTCTTGTCAAGAATGGCTAGTTTATAGAGAGCAACCACAAATAATAGAGAAACTTAAGCAAACTTTAAAGCTAAACACACTAATAACTAGAGTTACAACAATGAATGGTGGATCCTAGCTAAATGCCATGTACCCAACAATAAAATTCATGTGAGAGTCAGTTTTTTATATTGTTTTGCTCAGGGTTTGTTTATCTTTTTGGTCATCATAATAAGATTAATACAACAAAGCACTCTCATTATATATTTTGCATGACCACAAAGCTGTTGAGCTAGTGTACCGCAATGCTTTTAGACTAATACAACATAGCACTCTCATTTGTTTTATCCTTCTTAAGTTGAGTGTTATTCAAAGAGAGCAGAACTCTCAATGTTTTAATTTAGTTTTAGCTTGTAAGAGGAATGCTATCACTTCTACTGTCAATTGGGAAAGCCAGGACCTTAATGCTTTATTTTATAATCTTCAAAACTATCATGTTGGTCCTGATGGTAACCCAACTCCCTGCTTGATATTGGGCAGAGCATTGCTAGGAGTTTGATGATGATGTAGTCTTAAGTATTACCAATTTTTCTTATAAAGAGAAATAGAAGCTAAGCTAGTATACCCATTGTACTAAATATTGGGTCTCAGTTTTATCTCGATCGGAATCGAGACACCGAGACAACTTTATCTCAAGAGATTTTCGGTAAAATCTCAGAGTTTTATTTTAAAATTTTATACCCGTAATATAAATATCAAACATTTTACACACTCTACATATGTTAAGCTTGTACAAATATAAAGAAACAATACTAATATTTAAGTGGAGTAAAAAAAAATTAGTTTTTTTTTATTAGATTTGAATTTGATTACTAGATTTCTATATATTAAGTTTGTCACGGTAAGATCTAGGCTGAATTTCAATAACATTTTAGACATCTTGGTGACATTCTCGGTTAAAGACTTATTTCAACCAAGGACTGAAACCTAAAATCTCGGTGAAACCTCATCCTCTCGGCCGAGATTACATTGACTGTACCCCATTGGTCAATGCTATTTTAGACCAATTGACTCCTTCACATGAATCATATCTTATTGAAGGCTGATATAGGGGCTCCCATATCAATAGAGGGGCTCCCAGTTGAGCCGAGGTGACCTAATTTTACGATAAGGGATGTCCTAGGGGTAAAGTTAAATGTCCATTTTACCCTTTACCCAATAAAAAAAAGACAAATTTATCCTTTAATTAAAATTTTTCATCTCCTCCATATCTTCTCCTTCTCCATTTTAATCAAATTTCTAAATCGAATCAAAATTTTATCGCCGATTAAACTCCCAATTTCGTGATGAAGAATACTAATAAATGTATAGAAAGTAGTAGTGATGACAATCCGGATAAAACTAAATTAAACTAACTAATTTGATGAAATCACGATTTGAAAGATTGATTTTTTGTTGTTCAGAGAAACTTACGGTTGGGTTTCATGTCGAACCCAACTGTAACACCAAGAACACCATTTTTGCCCAGATTTACGGTTGGGTTTTCAACCAAACCCAACCGTAACTAATTTGTTCTTCATATTACGGTTGGGTTATTAAACAAACCCAACCGTAACTTCAAATGTAGGAGATGAAGATTCAATTAAAATTTACGGTTAGGTTTTCAACCAAACCCAACCGTAACTAATCTTCAAACCCCAATTGTAAAATTAGATAAATATATTTTGAGATTTTTTTTATTTCTATCTTGTAGAGAATTGAAAGACGGAGCTAACCCAAAAAAAATGAGGTCAATCGGACATCGTATGAAGGAGTTATGATCAAAACGGTAACATTTTTATTTGTATCCAGGAAGAATTACGGTCGGGTTGGACCAATAAACTCAACCGTAACTCTGGACTCTTGAGGCCCAAAATGCTGTATAAATATTATGGATTAAGTTTAATTAACTATGATTAGCTTAATTTAGGTTAGTCAAAGATTAAGTTCATTAACCCTGTATAAATATTTTTTACAACGAAAAGTGAAAGGAAAAAGAAAAGTCTAATTCATATTTTAATACACTAGAAAAGCTCTAATCTAATTCTGATATACCAGAAAGGCTAAAAGAGGCACACCAATAAGGCTGTAAAATGCATCCTATATATCCCCCACTTATTTCCCTCCTGCCCTCAATGTTCACAACATTTCATCTCTCTCTCAACCACTTGTGTAGCTAGAAAGTAACTCATACTGAAAGAATGAACACATCTCCATCTTCTGTATCATGGAGAACTACTATTGCAGCTGTAACAACAACATTGCTTCTTCATTTAAGCTTTATTTCATCACTTCATGCTGACAAGATTATTGAGTTACCCGGACAACCCAAAGTCAGTTTCCAGCAGTTTTCAGGGTATGTACCAGTTGATGCAAAGAATGAAAGGTCTCTCTTCTATTACTTCGCTGAGGCTGAAATTGAACCTTCTACCAAACCCCTTGTTCTTTGGTTAAATGGAGGTAAAATAAATTGAGAGACTCACATCTTGTTCCTTCTTGGGTTCTAAACATTGCTGCTCTGATTTTGATTTTTGGGTTTTCAATTAGGTCCTGGTTGTTCTTCCTTGGGTGTTGGTGCATTTTCTGAGAATGGTCCTTTTAGACCAAGGGGTAAAGCTTTGATCAGAAATCAACATAGCTGGAATAGAGGTATGTAAAACAGGGGAAAACAGAGGGGTAAAAATAGAGAGGAAATCGTATGTTTTTAATGTGTGTGTGTGTGTTTTTTAATGTACAGAAGCAAATATGTTGTACTTGGAAACACCAGTTGGAGTTGGATTCTCATACTCAAATGATAGCAACAATTATGTCAGTGCTGATGACAAAATCACAGGCATGTTCTTAACAATCCCTACATTTTCTTAATTAAGTTATCCGAAATTGCTGTTGAGTTCTAGGTTCTAAAAATATTCTGGGTTTTTTGTTTCTGAAGCCAGGGACAATTTGGTGTTCTTGAAAAGATGGTTTCTGAAATTCCCACAGTACAAAAATAGAGAACTGTTCATCACAGGAGAAAGCTATGCAGGTCATTATGTGCCTCAGCTTGCAAACTTGATGATGCAATTCAACAAGAAGGAGAACCTGTTCAACCTCAAAGGAATTGCTGTAAGTATCGAGTTTAGGCCTTACTTAATTGTGTCGGTCAATACATTGTGTTGATGTCTGCTTCTTCTTGCGTTGCAGCTCGGAAACCCAGTACTAGAATTTGCAACTGACTTCAACTCAAGGGCAGAATACTTTTGGTCTCATGGTTTAATATCAGATTCAACATTCACACTTTTCACATCAGCTTGTAACTATTCTCGATACGTTAGTGAGTACTATAGAGGTTCCGTTTCTTCTGTTTGTTCAAGAGTGATGAGCCAAGTGAGCAGAGAAACGAGTAAATTCGTAGATAAGTATGATGTTACACTCGATGTTTGCATGTCTTCGGTTCTTTCTCAGTCTAAAATCATTAGTCCCCAAGTAAGTTCTAGTACATGGTCTTTCTTTTGTTCTCTCCTTTTGTTTGAATTTACTTTTCACTCAACTGTTGCGCTATTGATCTCACAGCAAGTGCCAGAGAGTATCGACGTTTGTGTGGAAGATGAGACGGTGAATTATTTGAACCGTCGAGATGTTATGAAAGATCTCCACGCCCGTCTTGTTGGTGTTCGAAGATGGGAAGTTTGTAGCAAGTAATTCTCATCAATTCATTTTTATAAAACTAGTAGTTAAAACAGCTATATCTAGCTCATCTAATCAACTTTTACTTGTACTTTGATGACAGTGTTCTCGACTATGATTTGCTTAACATTGAAATACCTACAATATCTATCGTGGGTTCACTTGTCAAGGCCGGAATTCCCGTCTTGGTATACAGGTGAAACTCTTACACTACCACCATGTGTAGATCACGAAAAATGTTCAAACATTTGTCATACTTAAATGCTTAAATGTTTATTTTTAATGTAGTGGCGATCAAGATTCTGTTATCCCATTGATGGGGAGCCGAAAACTTGTCCAGGGGTTGGCTAAGCGATTAAGGTTGGAGACAACAGTACCATACAGAGTTTGGTTTCAGGGGAAACAGGTTAGTGTCGTTGAAACTATGGATTACATAAGAAACGTGTAATTTGTTTGGCCTTGTTAACGTTTTTCTTTCTCTTTTTGGTTTTAGGTTGGTGGATGGACTCAAGTTTATGGTAACATTCTGTCTTTTGCAACAATTAGAGGAGCTTCTCATGAAGCTCCATTCTCTCAGCCAGAGAGATCACTTGTGTTGTTCAAGGCATTTTTGGAAGGAAGGCCCTTACCTGAAGTACTATTCTGACATTCAGTAAGTCCATATTAGCTACATAGATAGGGTCTTTAAATCACAATGTAAGTAGAGCTCGGGAAGATGGTTTTTATAATAGTCAAAAGGTCTTAATGATAATTAAGGGGGATAATAGAAGAAGAAAATGCACAAGGAAAAAAAAGGTTTTTTGTTTATTCATTTTTAGTTTGATTATGTTGGTTGGTGTAATTGAGCTTTGAGTTTGAACGATTTTTGTAAAGAATTCATGAAACGAAAGAAGATTTTCTGTTAGAATTTTACTCATGTTGCTTCATTTACATAACCAGGATTTTACAGAAGGCGCTTCTTTTTTGTTAAGATATTTACAGCCTTTTCATGATGCTATCTCTTCGACTAAGACCGATGTAATATCGGAATCAGAATAACTTAATCACAAGGGAGGAGGATCACTGAGTGGGTACTTTTCACTTGAAATTAAGAAGAATGATTTGACATGTAATTTTTTTTTTCTCAAACAAGTTTGGAGAACATTTTCTTTGTAAAGGGATTCAGTTTGATGGGCCATTTCTGAACCAACAAAAGAAGATTCAAAAAACAAAAAAGAATGTGAGAAGCAATATGAGAGAATATGTCTATCTCTTTTACCTTCTAAATAAGGTCAAAAGCAAAAGCATTTTCGGTACATCTATACGAAGAAAGAACGAGTATATACCTCAAAGTTCAGCGTAAGGAGAACAGATGAAGCGGAGCAGGAAACAAACAGGAAGAAAAAGCGAAAAAGCAGCACCACTGAGCTCATTTTAGCACAAAAGTGACTTGCACATGAATGAATAGAGCAGCCATTTAAGGCAAAAGCAACGAGAAGTGTTGATACTTACAACCTCATTCACTCTTCTTCATCAAGTGTTTCATTACTTTTTGTTTCATTTAACAAGAATGAACCAGTATCACTTCACTTGCTAACCTTACATTTCTTTCCTGTCCAACACCTGAATAATACATGCATTGGTGAGGAAAACAAGTATCATAGGTTCAGCCACCCAATTAAGCTGCTGTATATGTGTAGTCTCTTTAATGTAAAATATGTTGTTACTAATACCTACTTGAAATTTAGTTAAATAAGTACAGACACCATGTGCACCAAAGTTGGATCAGAGAAGAGTCTTGATTTACACAGGAATTGATGGGGGAAGCGTGTCAGGAATCCCAGTGCTACTGCCATTGAGTACCGTCACATTTCCATCACCATCAACGTCCACGATAACTGAATCACCTTCCTTTATCTCTCCTTGAAGCATTTTCTCGGCCATGCTATCTTCCAAAAGCCTCATAATTGCCCTCCTCAATGGTCTTGCTCCGTAACTAGGGCTGTAACCCTCGTCAACTACTCTGTCTCTGAACCGCTCTGTTACTTGGAGCTCAATCTCCTTGTCTTTTAGTCTCTCAAACACCTCCTTCAACATTATGTCTGCAATGTCCTTCACCTCCAACTTGGTCAACTGCCTGAAGACAATCATTTCATCTAACCTGTTGAGGAACTCTGGCCTAAAGTACTGTTTGAGCTCCTCGGTTACAAGGCTCTTTATCCTGTTGTAACTACTGTCCTTCTCGTCATAGTCGAGATCAAACCCAATGCGGCGACCTCCTTTCTCGATCACACTGCTTCCAACGTTGGAGGTCATTATCAAAAGCGTGTTCTTGAAATCCACGGTTCGCCCCTTGCTGTCTGTCAACCTACCATCTTCCAAAATCTGAAGCATCATGTTGAAGACATCAGGATGAGCTTTCTCAATCTCGTCAAATAGGACTACTGTGTAAGGCCGGCGCCGAACTGCTTCAGTCAGCTGACCACCCTCAGTGTAGCCGACGTAACCAGGTGGAGACCCAATGAGCTTTGAAACAGTGTGCCTCTCCATGAACTCACTCATGTCCAGCCGGATCATGGCTTCCTCAGAGCCAAAGTAATAGGCAGCCAGTGTCTTAGCAAGTTCTGACTTTCCAACACCAGTTGGTCCAGAGAATATGAAGCTGGCAATTGGTCTGTTAGGATTTTTAAGTCCAACACGGGCACGGCGGATAGCACGACTAATGGCTTTAACAGCTTCGTCCTGGCCAATGACCCTCTTGTGAAGCGTTTCTTCCATCTTGAGAAGTTTATCGGATTCGTCAGACGAGACCTTGTCGACAGGAATACCAGTCCATGAAGAGACTATGTGCTGGATATCGACCTCTGTCACAATTGGACCTGTATCGGCTGCTTCAGACTCTGCCTTGGATTTTTCTTTGCCCTTATCAATGAGAGTTGATATTTGGGCTTTAAGATCCATTTCTCTGTCTCTTAATTCCCCAGCCTGCAAAAAAATATGCACTGTAAGCCTACTGGATAGAAATTTTAGGTAAAGGCAAACTAGCAAAAAACAGACACATAAGACGACATAAAATGCTAGTACCTTTTCGAAATCCTGGCCACGAACAGATTCATTTTTCTCCTTCGTAATTTGCCGTAATTCCTTTTCAAGTTCTCTGGCTTCCTCAGGAAGCTGCATACGGAAGAATCAGTCAGCTCAATCAATTGAGATGGTGGAGCTAAATGAGGAAAGCTATTCCCAAACAGAATATGGTACCTGAGCATTACGAAGTCGCACTCGAGAACCAGCTTCATCAACCAAGTCTATTGCTTTATCAGGAAGGAACCGATCACTGGTAAAATGACATCCTCATCAGAACTCAAATAGCGTAGAAATTTTGGGAAACCATGCAGTACATTCCGCATATTTGAAATCATTCAGTCAAATATTGATGAGCAAATATTACACATGTAAAAGTACAAAAACAGTTGTTTCTTTAACCATACCACAAGGTAAAAGGTATTAGTCGAACACCAGCGATAAAAACAACACATTTGCAGGTTCAGCAATCAGAACTCCGGACATGGTGATTGCGAGACATGAATGCAAGGAAAACAACATCACAAACCTGATGTACTGGTATGATAATTGTGCTGCAGCGACTAGGGCTTCATCTGTGTATCGTAATTTGTGGTGAATCTCGTATCTCTCTCGAAGACCTTTTAGAATCTGTATGGTCTCATCAACAGTTGGTTCAGGCACTTTTACTGGCTGGAATCTTCTTTCCAACGCTGGGTCTTTTTCGATGTGCTTCCTGTATTCATCAAGAGTGGTAGCACCAATGCACTGCACCAAAAAAATTGAGAAGTACTTTAATGACTAAGAATAGAACCTTGGAAGTTAGAAAGCTATGACTTGCATAGAAGATACTAAAGCGTGAAACATGATTCGGAACTTGTCAAGGATGAAAAAAGTGTGTTTCTTTAAGTCTTATGGAGAATCAAAAGTGAGAAAACAAAAAGTTATTTTAAAGGAAACAAGAGGAGGCAGACTATAGCCCTATATATTGAGCTTTTTTCACATGAACCATGGGCTACTGGGGAAAATGCAGATCCAGACAGCAACAGTTGTTTATTGGGGCATCTATTTCTTCAGTTATCTATATTGTTAACACGCACTTCTCCTTGAGCCTTATGTATAAAGTCACATTCACAGGCTGAAGGTTAAACTACCTGCAATTCTCCCCGGGCAAGAGCTGGTTTCAAGATATTGGCAGCATCAATAGCACCCTCTGCTGCTCCTGCTCCAATAAGTGTATGCACCTCATCAATGAAGAGTATTATCTCATCACTCTGCTTAATTTCTTCCATCAGTTTCTTTAACCTTTCTTCGAACTCTCCACGATACTTCGTACCCGCAACTAGCAAACCCATGTCCAAGGTGATGACCTGAATCGTGAAGCAAATCTTTGCATTAGAATCAGCTTATACATAAATGTACTATTCTGTAATTGTGTTAATATCATTCGTTTTGTAATATGTGGCCACGGAAGGATATATATTATCTGATCACAGGAAAAACTCAATTGTTATATAGTCACCTTCTTGCCCTCAATAGTCTCTGGCACATCACCAGTTGCAATTCTTTGAGCAAGTCCTTCAGCAATTGCAGTTTTTCCAACTCCAGGTTCTCCAATGAGGCACGGATTATTCTTTGTTCGCCTACCCAAAATTTGAGTTACACGTTCAATTTGTGGTTGCCTACCAACAACTGGATCCAGCTTACCCTGTGAAGGCAAGACGTTGTACTCATTTATTCCTTACAAACTAATTGTAAACACAATAGACAAGATCCAACAATAATCGCAGAAAGCAAAAATGAGATGTTATACCTCCTCAGCCAATTTGGTGAGATTAGTACCATATTCCTCAAGTGTAGGCATCTTATTTCCGCTGCTGCCCCCTCCAACTCCAGCTCCAACAGCTTCTGTGCTCTCACCTACCATACGGATAACCTGGTTGCATAATTGGTAACAAAAGATAAATTCGACATTTTCATATCAGCAGTGTCCAACCCTCAAGTAGCATGACATGAATAATTAGTGTATGTGGAAGACCCATTATAAATTTACCTGGGTACGAATATTACTTGGATCAGCACCTAAGTTCTCAAGCACACGTGCAGCTACCCCTTCACCCTCACGAAGCAGTCCTAAAAGCAGGTGCTCGGATCCAATATAATTATGGCCTGAAACATTTAATACCGTCAGAAAACAACTGGTGGACGAATTCTAAATAAAAGACAGCTCAAAGACTCACCAAGTTGACGCGCTTCTTCAAGTGACAGTTCCAAAACACGTTTCGCACGAGGCGTGAATGGTATCTCCACAGCAACAAATCCACTTCCTCTGCCGATTATCTTCTCCACTTCAACGCGAGCATCCTTTAAATTAATTCCCATGGACTTGAGAACTTTTGCAGCAATTCCAGTGCCTTCACCAATAAGACCCAATAATATCTGTTCTGTGCCAACAAAATTGTGTCCAAGGCGTCTGGCTTCCTCTTGTGCAAGCATGATAACTTTAATAGCTTTCTCTGTGAAGCGCTCAAACATAGCTTTAGCCACAGCACGGCTTCCCTTTCCACGTGGAGCAGAGATTGCAGCTGCTACCTTTAAGTGGAAATCCATCCCAGACTTTACCATTGAATCCAAAGCATTGGATCCCCGTAATCCTGAAAAACCTTGCATTCTCTTTGTCGAAGCTTGAGCATTGCACAACGCTTTGACTGTCCTTTTGTGTTTTCCAGAAGATCCTTGAAGTTGTCCATGATTTTCACCAACAATGACCGCTGAAAGGTTTGTGGATTGAACCAGAGCCCGAGCCATGATTATTTACTTACAGAAACACAGTATACGATCTTATTTTAGGTGCGATAGAACCTGCAGACAACCAGAATGAAACCCCAGATGAGACGCATAGTGCTTGGGAGGTTAGTGAATTTCCATATGACACAAAGATGGTCTCACTTTATACTCATGCTTCAATCCTACATCAATTAAATTTCTTTAAGACATGAAAATATATATAAAAAAGGAGTTCTCACAAAATGCAACATCACAAGGTGTAACCCATCATCCCATACGATACAGACAAATGAAATCCTCATGAGTCACATGGTTAAACAGAAAGTTATTAGATACTATCATTTAAACGAGAAATCACGCACTGAATTGTCAGGGGATCCTGAAAACTATTAGATTTAATCAAGCCATTAAAATAGAAGGGTCAGCACTTTAATAATGCAAAATATCATCACCCTTATCTCTCTAATGGAATGTTAGTATGGTTTCTTAAAATCCGAAAAACATCTATTTTTCCTAATTTGCACCATACAAAATGAAGCCACACAGTGCAAAGCTCAAGATGGAAACTTTCCATTTTTATAGCCATGATACAAAATTCAAGTCTGGGATTATACATCCAGGTACAATTGGTGTATTTAAAGTGTACGAAAACCAAATCAACAACTTAAAAAATTATTACCTGAATGTTTTGATGGATGCACATCTTCTCCTTCTTCTTCTTCTTCTTCTTCTTCTAGTTCTACTTCTCCTTGTATAGGAGAGAGGGAGAGAGATAGTATTTTTCCTGAAGAAGATCAGAGAAGTGAGATTGAATATTAAATGGAGATTGGAAATTGAGAAATGTGGATGATAATCAACCATTTAAGACCCCCTCTTTTTTCTGTCTTTTTCCTGTAGATAATTCTTCTCCAGTTCTTGTTTTTTTCCTTCTCAGTAGGAAGACAGATGACGTAAAGAATGTATTTTTCTATTATTAATTAATTCAACAAAAATCTCTCAAAATTTAGCCACTGGAGTACTTCCACGTTTGTAAAAGAAAAATTTCCTTTTGTTTTCCTATTTAATTTACATGTATACTTGATTGCGTGTAGTATGTGTACAAGTAAACTACCAAGATTTTTTTTTTTCATAAATAATTTATCCCAAGCGGTCGATCGAACGAATAACATCAAAAGATTCAACATAACCGCATCATGCATGTGTGTTTTCCATCAATAGTATAATTATCACCGTACTACTGTGATTTTGGCTTCTTTTCGTTGGTCTGTTTTCTTTTATTTTTTAATCTCCTATATGATGCTGGTGAGTTATAAATTGCTAGTAATATCATCCAATAATTTTATCAATATAGTATCATGATATCTATAACATCCGGTATATACACACGTGTTTAACTAGATAATCTTCGATTTCCATTATATAGACACAGACTAGTAGACGGAGGAGGGGAGAAAGCCACCTCGGGTCTATTAGTAACTTGACTTTTCTCATTTTGTTTTATACACCAGTTTCACTTCGATTGTCCTCGGCCATATGAGAAGTAACAACGAGCTTAACTTTTTGCTCAAGGAAAAATGTCCTAAAATTGTGATCAGGTACATTTGGAATCTATTTATGAATAGAGTTGTACATGGTAACGGTATTTTGCTAAAACCGAAACCGAACTGATTAGGATGAAACCTAACCGAACCATTTAGTAATGGAAGGGTTTTGGTAAAAAAAATTAATAACCGATATTAACGGTTTCGGTTTTGGTTTGTGCTCAAAACCGAAACGAACTACCAGTGAAAAACCGGTTATCTAGTATGACTAGTATTTTTGTTTTGTTTTTTTTAAGTTTTTGGCGAAACTAAATGAAGATGTAATGTTTATGTTGTGTTTCGAAATGTTTATGAATTTTGAATGTATATGAAATATAAATGTCTGTAGGTAGGTTTAAAAATCTTTGAAATGTGATTTGTTTGTTTTTTTAGATTTGAACTGTCAGTTTCAGGAAACTGACATAACAATCGGTTAACGGAAACCCACTGGAAAAACCGAAACCGGCTAGAAACCGAACCGATGGTTAATGGTTCAGTAATGGTAAGATTTTTAGAAACCGACATTAATGGTTTCGGTTTTGGTTTGGCTGAAAACCGAACCGAAACCGGCCATGTACAACCCTAATTGTGAATGAATGAGACGACCAAAAACAAAGGTTGCTATGGGGAAAACAACTATTCTTAAGAGAGCTAAGTTTTGACTTTTTCTACAAAAAAGTTGATGGAAGATGAGTATGGGTGGAAAAAACATTAATCCATCGTCACCACCATAAGAGCTTCTTTCGTAGTGATCTACAAGGATCAAAAGTTCTACGCCAGGCAAGAAATAAGTATAATTTTATCTCCAATTCCAACTTGTTTACTCCATGTGTGGTGCTTAAGAATATTTTAGTGTTTTTTTAGTACTAAGGTCTTTTAAAAAGCCTTGTAGCATATGGGACGCAGGAAGCCAACAACTTTGCCATTAGAGAAGCCCCAATAATGAAAAATGCAAAAAATATTTGGGATATTTAGACTTGGATCCAAATTTTATAATCAGTATTATATTGTGGTCCTATAAAATTTGAAATTAGAGTTTAGATTTTAGGACCGTGTTTGACCATCTTAACCGTTACCATAATCATTATAATTTTAATTAGTTTTTATTTAGTTAACGACGTCAGTTATCATTAGCACTTGACTCACACGTATTACTTAAAAATCTATTGAA
>JAJJMC010029784.1:9539766-9684343 GCA_023531435.1 Papaver californicum
GTATTACTTAAAAATCTATTGAAACACATCTAAGGGTAAAAAAGGATAGAGTCTAATGGTCTGTATGCAAAGAGAAAGTTTGATGTTGTTTCTTCCGAGGCTTTTCTCAAATAGTTTGTATATGTTGTCATGGTGGTCGAGAGAAAGCTTCATATGTTATGTATTTCTCGTTTTATAACCCTCGCTTCCGTACAAGGGTGAAATTTAGAATTGGATAGTAACCTAGCTCTCTTAATCATATACAAACACCAAATACTCGCCAATCTTCACCGTTTATCACAAAAATAACAACGATAACATGTAATTTTATTCACTATTTTTATGGTGGAAAATAATCTAAGCATACTGGTGAAAGGACTATACAAGTAAGGGGGAAGAAAAGCACATGATCATAACTTAAAGCTCTGGATATTGATCGAAATATCTAGCACAAGAATACGAGATGGAGAGGCGTGGAAAGCAAAGAGAAAAATAAATTGTTAAGTTTGAAAGAGGAGACAAGTCATTTTATGCAACTGCTAAAAGACAGAAGAGGAACAGAGCAGTTAGGACAAGGTGAGGTATGAGAGTTGGACTCTAGAGAGGATAGTCAGGTTCGGTGGTGAACAAAATAATTATCGGGAAAACTATGTAAAAGATCATATCTTAGAACTCAGAGAGTGGGACAACAAGTTATGATACATCCATGTAACACTGTAACTTCGATGTAGTAACATTTTGGATATAAATTCGGGGCTCAACTACTAAACAAATGATATTTTTTGTGTGAGAAAAGAGTGAGTAGAGAGAGTTGTAGTGTTCTTAAGCTTAAGAGTAAGAGTTTATCCATAGATTTTTGTAACCCTTTACCTTAGTAAAGATCAATATCCTTTTCTCCCGTGGACGTAGGCATCAATAACGAACCATGTAGGTTTATCGTGTTATTTTATATGTTTAATTTATCACTTTGGTTTATTGCTTGCTAAAGTTTTTCTTTTGATGTCTATGGTTGATATGTAGCGTTAAAAAATGGCTACTATATTTTGGCGCTGGAAAAGGGAATGAATTTATCTGGTTGAGTACCTTGTGAAATATCTCTAACACTACTGGAAGATCTTGGAACTCTAAAGCATCTCTGATCTTTGTCAAGAAGTTCAGAAAGATCCTTTATGGTAAAGAAGTTTCAGGTGTAACATTATTTTCTTATAAGTTTAAAATACTACTTTAGATGATTATCTTTTTTCAAACTGGGTTTTCTTTGTTTCTCTTCTTTCAAAGGAACTGCCGAAATCCATTAAAGTTATCCGATAAGTTTTTATAACTTGGTAAGATCACCATGTCACTCGAAAAATCCAAGTTTAAGAAGGGAAAGATCTAACAGAACAACAAGCAAAATCTCATAAATATTCTTAGTTCTCAATAGAATTTGGGGAAGGAAAGTCAGTTGTAACCGAGATCTCATCTTGTTAAAAGTGAAAGTTGTCTCTGACGAAGTGAAAATCCGGTATTGGCATAGGTTTAGTGAAATAAGCATGATGTACTTGATAAAGCATCATTCCATACAGATTAATATAAGTGCAAGAAAGCACGTTGAGTAACCTAGTATTTATGTCAGTTTTTTCTTTTCCAAAACACATGTAGGAACCAACCTGAAAAGGACCTCGGAAAAGTGAAGATACTAAAAAAGGGAGCAGAAATCCAACACCACAACTGAAAATTGGTTACAAACTGCCACACCTAAGTATTAACGTTTAACAGTTTTGAAAAACCGTTATTTCTTTTATTTTCTAAGCTTGGACTTGAAAAAATCAAGTTAAAAGTGACATCTACCTATGTTTGTGATTGCATGAATGGTAGTTGGAGAAAATGACAGGGGAAGAGTACGAGGAACAGACCCAATTAAGAACTCCATGGTCCTGGTCAGGAATCTTCACAATTGCCCCATCAACACGGGAATATGCCTCCAAGATGGCACGATGACGTCGAGACTGGAGAATGACTAGCTTACAGCAAATGAAGAACTAATCTTTTTTAACCCACTTCACAGACATGGAAAGCACTCGCAACGGGAAACAACGCAGTAGTCACTCTGATTGAACCGAGTCTCAGGCCAGAAGACACAATGACATCCAAAATCCTTACGCCCGATGAAGCTCCAAGCGCAATAGAAAGCATCCCAAGAAGCCGAGTGGTTGAAGAAGGTTCAATTAGACGATCTACTTGAGTAGATACCATTTGGAAAAAATTTGGAGGAGGTGCGAACCACTCCCCTGCATAAGGAGAATCCATCGAGCCACGAGAGCATAAACGACACCTTAGAAAAGATCCTCAGGAACCAAAGAAACAATCTAGACGTATAAAAGAGTCAGAAATAAAAAGTTGGGAGATGGAGCAAGAGAATGACCAATTCAAAGAAAGAGAAAGAAATACCAGAAAAGGGTAGAAAACAGATATTGATCTCGGACAACAGCATCTCAAGTGAAAACGCACGACCAAGGAGGAAGAATTCCTCGATAAGGGTTGATGATGAGAGGGACCACGAACTTCGGGGAAGAAGGAGACGAACCCTAAATCGTGAGGACCTCACCCGAAAAAATTGAAATGAAGATTTAGGGATCCGACGGTGGAGAGACCGACCCCGATAAAACTATTACAACAAGAAAATAAAAAACGAAATCAAGAACCTGAAGCTGATAAATAAGAAGTTGGGCAAAAAATATGAAGGAAAAAAAGCTTGTTGAAGTAATAACGAACCTGACAAGACGTCATTCATTAAAAAACTGTTGAAAACTGCTTTCCCTCCCAAATGCTCACTACCAACATTTTCCACCTATTTCGAAAAGTCAGGGGATGCGGTATTACAGATCAAGGCTTACAAGAGGGCGCTCTTGCAATGGATCCACCACGATGTAGTATTGTGAAAAAAAAAATATATAACTCTTACATGAGAGGCCCTAGCCTGGTTGATTTTTTGAGAAATAGATCCATCTCAGACTTCAATAAGTTATCCGAGATGTTCCGGGGGACATGCATGCACAATACCAACGTTAGGCCTGGGGTGGAAAAGCTTTTCCATCTCGCAATGATGTACAAGAGCCGCTAAGATCTCCTACCGTTATGTGGAGAAAACTCTGCACTGAGATTAGAAAGGTTTCATAGGACCAACAAATCTTAGGCCTCACAAATGCCCAGGGGAAGAATAATCCGATTTATGTGGCCATATTCAATGAAAAGCCCAAGGACCTCCGGAAATTGAGAATGATGCAGGAGCACTACATCACGCTGGAAGAAATTTAGTTAGGATACAAAAAATTCATGTATAATAGGCCTGAACCACAAGAAAATAATAATGAGGATAGCAATCCCATGGTAAATGACAAAGGTTTGAAGAAAAGGTCTACACAAAACTAAACACGCTATTCAATCAGATAGTTAAGGAGGTGGAAAAGATAAGCGGTATTAATTATCTATACAACCGAAGAATGCAAACTGAACGCATAAAGAACCATCCATATTACCGTGCATACCACCAGATCCGATAGCCTTCGACAGACAATTGTAGGAATGTGAAAGGACTAGTTCATCATTTGATAGAAGATGGGAACCTGTATATATTTCTGCCGGCCCCCCCCCCCATGGAAGCCCCTTACATCAGGTGTTAATAGTCAAATATATCCCTTTCCTCCGATGCAACACGATATCCCATTCCTCGAGACACGAAGCGAGTTTGGGAAGTGATATAATGACTACAAGCGGAACAACACATAAGAGGAAATATTCAGCATAGCAAAGGCCTTACCCATGGAATCTTGGATGATACAGTCTATCACGTTCATGATAAATGATGTGCCCACGAATAGAAAAACACACAATGATCCTCATGTAATTACCATGAAGATACAAGAATGAGAGATATACATAATACTTGTGGGTAATGGCATCTCAGTGGAGGTCTTATTCTACGATACCTTAAAAATAATAGAGCTATCACATGACATATTGATCCCCTTAGCCTACAATATATACGACTTTAATGGGGCGGTCTCAAATCCAAAAAGAGAATTTACCCTCCCAATTGAGGCAGGAGACTGCTTGAATACCCTAACCACATTTTATATTGTAGATTAGGTCTCATCATAGGGTGACCATGGACCGCATGGATTAAAGCGTGGCGTCATCATATCACCAGGGGATGAGTTTTCCAACCTACAAAGAAATAAAAAAAATTATGGGTAATTTATAAGCAACGAAACACTGCTTGCAGATGGATGTACAATAAAATGAGGATACAACATCAAGGATAAGGGAACGCAAAAAGAAAGCCAAGGAAGAAATCTACCATATGGGGATCAAGGAATCCTTAGGTCGGGCCGTCGTTCAAAAAGACACCCGATAGGAAGAAAAATAAAAACATCAATTAAAGAGCGTGATCCCTATTGGAACTTAAAAGCCAAACTTTTCATCTCTGGAATAAAAAAGGGAGCTTAACATTAGAACTGGGGGGAATCCAAAAACAGTAAATACAACGTTGCTGCCAGATGAAGAAGAGAAGCAAGAACTCAAGAGTTTGTCAGAGATTTCATAGATGTGCTTACATAGAAAATTGAGGACAAGTCAGGAATTAACCCTGATATTTGTTGTCATCACTTGAAAATCGACCTAAAGTATAAACCTTTCCAGCAAAAAATTAGGAGAGTGGCACTCGAACTCCAAGAGCGGTAAAAGTAGAATTAAATAAATTACAAGCCACATGAGTAACACGATGGGCACGATACCCCCGATGGGTCTCAAACATAGTCATTGTACCAAAAAAGACAAGAGGCATAGACTTCAACAACATCAATAGAGCATTCCAAAAGGATAATTTTTCACTGCCAAGTATAAACCAGGTCGTCGACGCTATAAAAAGACATAAATAACTCTTTTTCATGAATGGGTACACCCAAGTCCCTGATAGAATCAATACTCATAAATATGGTATGCACCAGAATAGTTTCAAAGTGAGGGGACCAGATCAAATATTTTAATATAATATATGGTATGCGAATAACAATTGTGTCTCTGGTCATAGAAGACTTAATGGTTGATTTCCTTTGTCGAAAGAGGGCGAAATTGAAGGGATTCCAGGTATATGGAAGAAGAAAACGAGGACTCGTCGGACTTGCTCACGAGTTGTCACCTGAGAAGATGGGAGGTCTTCACTTTAGTTCATCGAAAAAGGATGGATCGGGGATGTGCATGGTATTTACTACTCTAAGGGGATTAAAAAGAAGTTCACTCCTTCAGGTTGGAGTTCGAAGCCAGCAACAATGTTACTGAATACAAGGCAATCATACATGCTCTACGGCTAATATTGGAGTTGGGCCTAACCGAGGTACGCCTAACTAGTGATTCACATCTGGTGATAACGACAAATAAAAGGAAAATATCAGACATTATACCATCCAGATGTACTTGAAGTTGGATAAGCATTATACAAGTCAAATACCAAACATCAATCTTAGACACATGTGCAGAAAAGATAATTGTCATACTGACACGCTAGCATACATAACCTATATATATTAAGTGATGCAACAATAGAGGAAATCAAGATTGGGAGAGTCATATCACCCTCGATTCTAAGGAAAAAGGGGCAGAGAATGTGGCAGTGGCCTTCTTATCTACCTATTATGCAGACAATGACTGGGAAACGACCATACATCAGTACTTAGAAACCGTATAAATGTTATCCAATAACTTGCAAGCCCAAAAAATAAAAAACAAATTGACTAATTATCAACTTCGGGATGAGATCCTGTATCAGCAATCTTTATTGGAATCAATGCCTTGATGTTTGAAAAATTAGATAGGCAGAAAAATACTTGTAGAACTTCACTACGAGGACGTTGGCAACCATAGTGCAGGAAGATCCTTAGCGCAAAAGAAAAAAACACAGGTTACTTCTGGCCTATATGCACCAGGAGGTGAAGGATATGACGCTAGTCTGCAAGGTGTGTCAGAGGTTTGAAAACCCATTCCCCATCAACATCGATGAGCTCGGTGTTAACCCTTGGCCCTTCGCCAAGTTGGGAGTAAACATTATACGACCATCCCATGTAGGGATGGAGTAACTAAAATATCATCAGCAGATTTGGGATCCCAGTATCTATAGTCTCGAACAATGGGAAACAGTTCAGGGAAAGAACATAGATCTACTCCTAAATACTTTTTAGATAAGAAAGAACAAGTCAACTCCGATATACCCACCAAGTAACGTGCATGCAAATATAACAAACGAAAAAATTGCGAATAACTTCAAGAAGAATTTGGACGAAAACTTCATGAGCTTTTGAATTAACATTACAACGAATGAAAAACTACCAAAGGAAGCTGAGGCGAGAGTACAACGAAAGGGGGTGCTAAGGGAAATCCCATAATATGAACCTGAAAAAGAAAGAGGAAAGTTAGCGCCAAGATGGGATTGACCCTTCACAATTCTAGCACAGGCATGGAATGGACCCTACAAGCTATTAAGGTACAACGGTGAAGAATTGCAACAACCCTGGGACATAAAACACTTAAAGGTGTATCATCCATAGAAAAAGTGAAGTAAGTAGTGAAACATTCACTTACTAGAACATGGGCAAAGATCCCATGAGGTTCAGGATATGATATACGAGAGGTGGCCTAAGGGACAAGATCCATCAACAATAAGCCATTCGGGTCATTATTTCAGGACCGGCAGGGTCCGGTGGACGTATACCTTATAAGGGCCCTAACTAATAGAATTAGAGGTCGACTTCGGGCCATTTATAAAAATGTGCCGAGAGGCTTCGAGTGAGCACTGGCGGGGCATGGATATACTTACTTGGTATCATCCTAGCGAACAATGTTATAGGTACGATCACCGTTGTGAGGTACTCCGATAGAGAAAACATCGGGCCCAATGGTGTTCATTGTCGAGGGTATTGGCATATAATAGATTCCATTATAGGTGTGGATTTACAAAAATCACTAATGAATTCTTAGCATAAAGCTAACTAGTACAACAACTGAAAATGCAGGAACGATATTTATATTAAATAAATAATAGTAAAATAATGTACTAGCAAGAGCAAAAGTTAATAAATCCTCAACCAATGAGGACAATCAAGGTGATACAGCGCAACCAGAAGTTAATTGTTTTGACACGAAGGGAAACAAAAAATAAGGAGAGTAAGAAGGGAAAGCTTAATAGCCTAGGAGGCAGAGTCAGATGGATTTTTGATAACAATATTGACAGCCGACTATGAAAGCCTCTCAACAACAACCTTGGTGACCAAAAATCCGAAGGACACTCAGTATATTCCTTAGAATCATTTGTTCTAGCCTCAGCTGATCTCTCCTTAAAAATAATTTCCCTCTTGGCACGATAAGTATCCACAATTTCCTTCACCAACTCGGTTCTCAAACCCTTTCTTCAGTTTCTTCAAACTGCATCATGTTCTCGATTTTCTCAGCCTATTCAAGATCGCTAGCAAGATGTGACTCCCTTTCTTTTAGGCGTGCGACCTCGTGTTAAAGGTCAGTCAATTTTTGCTGCCCAGCTGAAAAGGATCAAAAAGAACAGTTAGGATAAATATGAGCCAAGTTTTAGAGAGAATGACACAAACTAATTAACAACCTTCAAGACTAAGCATGGGAAGATTAAAATTTTCTTCGGCTAGGATCCTAGCATTATCGAGATCACTAAAATTTTATACAATATTTTTTTTCTCGATAAATTGGGGAAGTGTTCCATATGTCTCTTGATGCTATATTCTGGTTTTTATAATTCTGTTAGAGATTCTGTAATTTATCCTGATTCCATGCCAGCTCACGGTTCACTCAGTCATACAGGTATCTCTCCTTATTCATATTATGGAAACTCAATTTAGCATTGTCCTTCAATCGAGTTAACTCATTATTTTAGGATTAAAAATAAGGGTAAGTTGATGCTTGATGAGTACGAGAAATCAAAATCGTACAATATTAGCCTAAACCAAGAAATTGTCATTCCAGCCTTGTTTTAGTTATAAAGGAGGAGAAGGGTTGATCTTAGGGAGGAAAGAAGAGATCAGAGTATGATGTGTTTATAGTGTATAATATCATTGACCTCTTAATATGATATTCTTAGAATTGATGTGTACTACTATTATTAAGAATTCTCTGTATAAGACTAAGAGAAACTTGATGAAAATCGATATAAGACTTGTCTGCGTAAATCTGGGATATCTGGTGAATAGGTTGAGAAACCTATTTATAGTAGTTAGCATACACTGATCTCATAGTCAGTGAAAAATATGGGTGAAGTAGACAGAGTGGGGAGACGTGATAGGTGGTCACATCCACAGAGATACGAATACCCTCAGAAGTTCACACCCACTATTTGTATTCCTCACCACTACTGGCCATGACTAACTGGTCTTTCTCTTTGTGGCTATACCGTCACACCGCATACGTGTAGACCGTCATACCAAAACCTAGTAAATATCCCCTGTGTGACATATTTGATGTCAATTAATAGTAGAGCTTAAGTACCGCTACTATTATTTGTTAACTCGTAATAATGACTTATTTAAGTAGTTAATTAAGTCAGTATAACAATTAATTAATTAATTAATTAGACTAACAAGTGTCGAGTATGGTGAGACTATCATGTCTAGCATGTCTCTTAAAGACTTAGTATTTTAATAAATCAAGTATCATTAGCAGTCTACAGTGTCATCTAAGACAAAACAATGATGTTTAATATGGTATTCTAATGAACTAGACTGATGAGTATTAAGTCTAATGAGACTAGTAAGTTTGCTAGTGACTTGAATTTTAGTAAGTTTAAGAGTAGACTATATTCATGTTATTAAGCATTGAGCTCTGATGATGCCAGTTGTGGGCATTTGAGGAAGTTGAGTACTCAGTACTAGTTTGAGAGTTACCAATGTTGGTATTTTAAATGAGCTCATCTAAGAGACTCACTTATTGAATATATGTGACACTTGGTCTTGCACCAAGAGTAAGAGGATAGTGTGAATATTATGCAAGGTAAGATCACTGGTGTTGCGCTAGTGGCAATGAGATAGTATGGTATTGGCATTAGGCTAGTGCCTAAAAGGTAGAAACACTAGCTTAGTGCTAGTACTAGGATACTGCCGTTGGCATTCAGCGCCTTGGGATAGGGTGGTGCCAGCATTAGGCTTACACAGTGTAAGAGACGTAGCGCCAGCACTAGGCTGGAGCCATGATTTTTCAAGTTAGTGCCATAGGCTGGCGTCGTGGTAATTTAGGCTGGCAACATGGTAATTTAGGCTAGTGCTAGCCTAGTTTAGGATGGAGCCAGCCTAGATGCTAGCACTATAAATGATCGGGCACTCCGCATTATTAGTGTTTGCCTCTGATGGCATTAGCACTTATATTTGTGCAAGCATCAAATTTGGCATCTTAATCGAGTCACGAGAGTAAGGTCATTATTAGTACATGATACCAAGGAATTCAGCCGTGGAATTATTGTACTTGATATAGGTTCAAGTTGCTCTTTATATTAGGGGATATCCTACCTATGAGCTTTGATATTTATTCGAGAACAAGGTCAAGGAAGAGAGTTGCACAAGAGTATGTTCTGGATATATATTATGTATAATCAGTGAACATCTAAGAGGAATTTCAACAAGCACCAATGTCATTCTAAGGACAAAGTCGCTCTATACTAGTTGTCAATTTATCTATCAGGTGTCCAATCAATGTAGATTCGATATACATGTGGGTACTAAACTATACAGTATAGATACGCAGATACTGAGTTGCACAGTAAATATAATAAATATATATATATATATATAATACTGAGAGTTCAGCTGAGTGAAGATCTAACAAATAAGTACATAAACATGCCCCAGAGATCAGTGATCATTATCTCGATCGTGAGATATCATTGATAAATACGAATTAGTGTTATCAAAGTCTTTCATGTGATTATTTCTAGTATAAAATGAGTCAATCATCCACTTTGGTATCTTATTGAATAAAAACGATGATATTGTTCCTCCATTGATCAAGAATTTCGATTTTTGGAAAGTATCACGATTATCCAATAAGAAGGGTTTCATTTTATTCACTGGTTGAATCTATATAACTTGGATTCTTATAAAACGTACAAATTGTATGTTTCTGATACGGGACTAGAGCTAATTTTACCGTACGGATAAAATCCACCATCAACATTAAGTCCCTTTCTTAGTGGGAACAATAACGTTTCGTAGTAAGCATAGATGGTGGCAGTACATCAAACAAATATTTGAAATTTGAAATTTAGTTCAAGTATAGGATAACGACTTAGCTTTGTTTCCTCTAGGAAATGTCCTTGATGCAGACTTGGTCTTTAGATGCATTAGACTCTCTAGTAAGCAAGCAATATATGCTAGTGCTCAGGGTTTTAGTATGCATCCCAAGTGCTAGTGATGGAAGCAGTAGATAGCATTAGATAAGATTTAGAAAACCAGTGATTATGAGATGATGAATTGAGTTATAGGTGGTAGCAGTAAGGTAAAAACAACATAAGTCAGCAAGAAAAGTTAATGTTAGATTGGATCTGCTGACGGAGATGGCAGTTAACTCTAGTGTTCTTGATGTAGACTTGAGCATATCAATTCTTAGTTGTAGAAGGTCCACTGTCTTCATCTTGTATTAACAAGAACACCAAGCAATAAGGTTGGCAGTAGCAACATCATAAGAGGTTGGGGAGGCATAAACATAAGGTCGATAACCTCTTCCGACTTGATATAGTGGAGTATTTTTGTTCCAATGCTTTTGGTGAACATAGAGTGAGTCTCCACCTTACGTAATCACATGTTCATAATATCCGAATGTGTGGATGGATGGAGATATGAATAAGAAAAAAAAAAATTTCTATTAATTTCGTCGTCAGAAAATTTTATATGCACGTCCCATTACAAGAATTGACATAAAATCTTCATATGAACTGCGATTGGTCGTTCGACCCTAAGTTTTTTATATAAAAGAATAAGCTAACTTCTTCAAAAGATTCACTTAATTTGGAGTTAGTTTGGTCGTCCAAACGGGGATATTAGTACGTATCCAAGAGAATACCAGATGAAATTCTGACAGTTTTTAGCTTGCACATTCTCTAATATGTTGAGCATATCTCCTAAACCAAGTCTCAGAATGAGACACCTTTTTAATATGTTGTACTAGACATCCAATGGAAAATTTGGTATAAAAATTATCCCAAAATTCCTCACCAAATGTTCCCACCTTTCGAATTTGTAGAGTGCAGTGCATAATAACTCGGGTTTTGTATTTGTGAATAACGTCTTATTTTGTCGTTAAGCCATATATTTGCGCCATGAAATCTCTAGAAAGAATAATTTGAATTCATAATTACTCACATCGTGATTTTATGGGTTATCATTGTATCTCTTATGTTTTAAGTCATCCTAATCCTCTTGGACTTATGTTTTAGGTATGACCACAACTAGCCAAAGAAACAATTCTACTCATGAGGATAAGAGAGTCGTCGGAGATGAAGAAAACAATGAAGGCATTGGATCGCCTTGGGATTCTTGGCATGGAGAGAATTGTTGGTACCATGGAAATTGCTGGCACCAAGAAAAGTGTTGGAACCATGAGATTCCAGGGTAATTGAGGTCTCTAAGAGGTAGTGATGCTCAGAGAAAGAAGTGCGGGCCTCATGAGTTATAGGTGAGGGCCTCATAAATTGGAGATGACGACCTCATGAATATATGGTGAAGGCCTCATGAAAAGGCTTCATGAATAGGAGGTGCGGGCCTCATGAGTTGGAGGTGGATTTAGTGCCATAATATTTCATATGTTAGTAAACCCTTAAATCCTGGGGGTATTTTACGTTCACTCCCCTATAAAGGTTGTTAATTAAGAAAACCTCCCCTAGAGATTGAATATTAGTGAAACCTCCTATCGTTAAGTTTTCCATTCTTTATCTAGTTAGTTGACTCACCAGCTATGTCCACCTAGATAAAAAATACACGTGGTTTTCTAAATACCCAAAATACCCTCAATTTGAAATATCTAATCTTCCACACGTGGACGGTTTTCAAGGTTAGTGGACAACAGTGTATAACAACCCATATGTAGGAGTTGTAAAAATATCTTGTAAAAGACTCTGGCATGTGCCTATCCACCATGAAAACTTTGGTATGAATGTATATTCGTATATCTCCATGTCTTCTTGTCTTGATATGAGTTTATATTCATGTCTTGCAAACCAATATTCCAAAAAGATCCTGAATCTGGGGTGGCCATGCTTGTTAAGTATTTATCCCTGACCGGAGGTGATTGTTGCTACCTTGATACTAGTGATATATGGGAGGAATATGATGAATATGGGTCCCTAAGGGATTGCTTGAAGAATGGGAGGACTTGATGACATTACCTGGGATTTCCAGATTCAGTGTGGTGCGTTCCCGTTAGCAAATTGGCATTATTAGAGTAGTAGCAGCAGGGAGCGGTTCCTACTCTGGTGTTGATCAGAAAGATGTTTCCCACTCAGATGAGAATCTTGATGTAGACGTCTTGACACTGCAAATATTCTAGAGATTAGTACCAATAATCAGGTGATATCTGACTAATGAACCCTCAACGTCTTGCTAGGACTTATGGCTATGCTTCGATGAAGGATAACTGCTACCCAAGTATTAGATGGAGTAAATGACCACTCATACGGCTTACATAGTGTTTGGCTTGATATTTCCAACGAGATCATATCCCCAGGTGTATATCAACCAGTAAGGCTTTTAGTGACTAGATAGAGAGATACGTTGAATGTGATTCACATGAAAATGACACCCATGGATAAGTGATGTTGTGTCTTCTTCAAACGTCTGATTCAAGGCCATTAGGGCTTCATACTCCCTAGGCGTTGTGACGATACCCCAACATCTATCTTCCCAAGAGGGATGAGACTCTCTTATGGATCAGGTGAAGGTATGGCAGATGAGATGTGGGTACTACTTTATCTTGATGTGGAAAGTCTTATCGCTAGTACTGTTGTTGATTAGACCTTCTTGTTGAAGGAGGTGATTGCGTCGAGTCTTCCAAGGAGAAAGAGCCTTCAGTCTCCAAGTGTAGCTCAATTGGATCTGCTCCACGTCTCTAGGAATTTTATCACATAAGGGAAATCGGGAATGTTGGAACTACCCTTTGTTATTGTTGAAACGCTGGGGCTGGAGCGGGAATATGGATTGAAGTTGAAGCCGACGTTAGCGTCTAGCGCCTGGGCTGTTGAACCATGACGGGACTATCCTTATACCTCTATTGCAAATCATAGTTGGTCAGACACAAATTTCTTGTGAGCCTTGCTGTAGACTCCGTGTAGGTTAACATTTTCATTCCTTGGGCTTGGGTCACATGATAAGATTACAACGCACGTTAACTTTATGTTGGGAATATGTCTTAAGAATTGTGACAGCAGTGACAAGATTCAATTGGAATCTGGCCAGGAAAATATGAGTTCACCAAGACAACATTTGGAACATAATGATTTACTTGTTTTGAGCATGCAATTGCAAATTGCTAAAGATCACTTCACAGAGGAAAAATGCTGAAATATATCATAACCATTTTACAGATACAAAAACAATGCCGCAATTCTCAGCTTAGGCTCTTTCAATAAACAAAAAATTGATCTGCGCTTCAAACTACCAAGTGTTTTGCATCCTCAACAACGGGCACGGCACGGGGTAAGAATCTGTGAACATCATTTAATAACCTAATCCATGTGGGAATCTGCTAACTAGGTGAGAAGTTCATGACTAGACATGGATGGATATATCATGGTGTACTAGTACGAGAACTAAGACTATTAAAGTTAGCAACAAAAAAGTGGTCACTCAAAGACATTCTGGAAAGGCTGGAGAGGGTGGTTTAAGAATCTCCAGCATTCATCGAGTTGTTACCAACTACAGTGGGAGCTTCAACCTGCATTTTCAGAAAATTAAATTCTAAGGCCAATAATGGTTTTGCCAATAACACAGAAATGCTCCTGTCACGTGCGTCGCTTTGTTCATGTGAGTAGATATTAGATTCCACAGATGTACTGGAACTCTGCAGAACAGATGCTATTTCAACATTCTGCGGTGCAAATTGAGTTGTTTTTGAAACCTTCGCTGGCTCCACTGGTCGAACTCTACATCGAAGAAGACATTGATCAGAGGTATCAGATATACAACAACAAAGAAAGGTTTAAGCTGTGGAATAAGAGGCTTAATTGTAATACGAAAAGAAACATGAACCTGCACTCAATCTGGCATGAATACTTGAGAATCTGAGGATTATATTCTGTGTGCCCACTGTGTTAAATTGCATCATCAACGACTTCTCAGTTCTCCTCAAAGTTGGGAAGTTATGAAACCAAATAGTTATATTTCTGCAGAATAATACCTAAAGCTCGGGAGTGACATTTTGATGGCAGGTCCCATCCACTTGTCAATTGAGTTTGAATCTGGCACTGCCAACATTAAACTCATATCCATAAAAATATAAGGTCTAACAATCAGTAATGCTACAAGCAAAAAGATGCATAAGTTGGACTGAGAGAATATCATGTTCAAAAAATATCAACATTGCTTTGCAGTATAGTATGATAATAATTTCATTGCTCAATGAATTCCACAGAATAGACGCTCTTGTAATAAAAAGTGGGGACTGGTCGGCATATCTGAAAGCTATAAGGAATGGCGGGAATCATCCTACTCACAAGTTGCAAGGTTAATATTACAGAACTCAGTTGTAGTTGACCCCTCGACTTCAGTTACATGGATATCCATACGATCCTTTGGACTGCTGAAGGCCGTATCAATACCAATCCGGTTAAGGAAATCACCGCCTTTATTCCGTGGCTTCTCCAAGATCCCCAAAGTGCTCTGCCAAGAATGAAGATCAACTTACATTTCACGGCACATTCTAAAACTTGCTTTAAAAAGTTGAACTTTGGTTCATTGCTCGAGGACACTTTTCTCAGTTCTCCTGTGTTTCTTTCATTAGGAAAGAAGTGACTGGTACTGTTCGTCACCAGAAGACACAATCTGAACGGAGGACCTTAGTAATAAGTGTAGAATCTCAATCAGACTCTGTGTTCTTACATTCAAACGATAAATTTATCAGTCATATAATGGGTGCAGAATGTAGCTGCTAATGTGGTCCAGATGGTTCCAATCCTATGATAAATGCAGTCAGCACGCAATCTATTACTACTTAACTTTTTTTATAACCAATACCGTTGCCATGCAAAAGCTATACAAATTTAATCAATTACGTACAAGAAAACTTAAGATTCACATAACTTACCTTTGAGAATCCAGCAACTTGACTCGGGAGGCCTACCTCCTGTTACAAAGAAGGTTGATATGAGTGGAAATCCAGTTTTCAAGAATTGGTATCATTGCAACTTCCAGCAAATATTCTTTGAAATCAGACCATGATTTCAACTTCATAAAACATGAGACAGGGAAAACTTAATAATGATAACAAACAAAACGAGGAAAAAGTTGAATGTAAAGTAATTTTTCTGGAAAGAATGACAGAAGATCTGCTTAAAGAGTCACAGCAGATCCCGAACCTTTCGTCCATGATTGCATGCCTCATGGCTGTTCACAAGTACCCTCGCAGCCCATCTGTTCCCATAAATAATTGAACTTGTATTCATTTTTGTATCACTGATAAATATCATTATGTATATGGTTTAAGAACAAATCAAATGGCATTAGCTCAACAATACACGTGCGTTGGGAAACAAACTTACGCGCATGAAGTCGGGGGGTTCCAAACAATTCCAGCAATCACCACAAGCTATCAGTGAAAATGTTATTGTTAGTTATTAAACATGAAAAATGAAAAACAAATTTGTCTTCATTTTCTGTTTTTGTATCTGTAGATTGCCTATATATCAGCTGATCTTCAGTTTTTGAAAACCCAGAAGCAATATTTCAAGAACAGCCATTATAATCATTATGATGCAAACCAGTCCGCTGCGCCACATTATAAAACTGGAACAGTCTCTGGGTGTTATAACGGGAACAGTCTCCTGTTACCATTCTCAAGAGAACTGTCTACTTTTTTCGTGATCTGACCATTATTATGGTAACAGTCTACTTTTTTCGTGATCTGACCATTATTATGGTAACAGTCTACTTCATACATTGCTCGGAAGTACTGAATAGTACTAGAATGCATGAAAATACTGAGAATCACAAACAGAAAATCCTCAAAAAGATAGAAAGTAAACATTAAAATCAGACATGTTATTAAAATAAAAATGAAGAACCACATTTGATTCCTGTAGAAAATAACTTTTATATTATGATCAATTTATAGACGACATGCCAACCTCATCAAATATTCCAGCAGGGCTGTCATCATAGTGGGCAAGGAAGAATCCACCTAGAGTATATCTGCAAGATCCGAAGCTCGCCTAATTAGTACCGACTATGAAAATTGACAAAGTTTTATGAAATGGACAAACGCCGAGTACCCAAAAGCTTCAACCAATCTAAACTCCTTGGGGATGAAAGTACGAGCAGTTTCTGCTTTAACAAGATGAAGCTGGTACAGGGCACTGAAAAACAAAATGAAAACATTTATGCTGAAAGTTACAAACCCATAACCACAAAACCCGACAGCAAAAGTGAATAAAACTTAAAATAGAAAAGAAAATGAAAGAGCACTTGCCTTCCTTTGAACAACCATGGAGGTTTAGCATATCCTTTAGATGTCTTTGAATCAGTAACTTCCATGTGTCTGAGATTAGTGACGACAAAATTGCAATCCAAAAGAACAAGGAGATGTCAGTGAAGAATCCCAGATGGGATGGTCATGGGTGTGCCCCGTGCCGACAAAAGAAAAATCAAATCCATGTTAAGCTTGTGCATCCAACTCAAAGCCAATTCCCTATAAGTGGATGTCCCCAGAATGATTAAAATGCGTTGTTCGTTAAGCTCTAATGTCCAGGTGAGTATGTTCTATTGTTAACAGAGCCAAAAAGCTCACCATTTCCATATCAATTCAAAATGAAAAAAAGATGCAATCTTTAGTGAACCCATATAGTTTTAACAGACAAATTGAAACATCAATTTGGTACCTAAAAAAACCCTAACTTCAGTTGGAATTTGAAAGGAAAAAAACAATTAAAATGCTTATTCCAAATTAAAGATTCAAAGTAGTAATTGAAAGATAACTTACTGGAATTGAAGCTTTCAAAACCAAATATCCAGCCACCAAAATCCTCACTCGAAAAATGAGTATAGCTGAGAAACTGAAGCCACTGATTGTTTGAGAAAACAGATCTAAGCCTCACTGTGTGGGACCCATCTTAACGGATAACTTATTTTTCATTTCCCAATGATTTGGCGCCATCAATCTGAATTCTCTTTATTATTAGCCAATCATTTGATCACAGCCGTCTGTTACCCTTTTCACTACCTTCCAAATTAGAAAGTCGCGCCAAAATATTTGCTATGGCTCTAGAAAAGAGAAATGATTATGTGCATCGCTATAATATTGATGTACGACACTCTAAAATTATGTGCACCAATGGCAGCAAAACTCGGTAAGACTTTTGCTGTATTCACCCTTGGATACTCACGTACATTTGTTTTAAGTCATTTGATTCGAAAAATAAAAGGGTTTGTCATTATTATCACCCTCTATTGTGTGTGATTGTAAAAGAGTTTGATTTGACGGTCTGTCTAAAACCTTTGTCAGAGCAAGTTCAATAGTGGATCCAATTCAAAATTTGGAAATAGCGTAGAATATCAAGTCCAAAGACTTCTTAATGCTATATTCTAAGTTTTCATAAAAAAGAACTTAAAATTTAAGCGAAAAACGGCAATCAAAATAATATATAACCGCAATCCGAATTGTGGTTCATCCATCAGAAAATGCAAATCGGTTTCACATTAAACGCTAATCCAATTGATGTGTTGGAAAACGTCATTTGAAATTACGTAATGAGAACTATAAATTTTCTGTTTTATTTATATGTTTAGCCGCTGATTAAGTGTTTATTTGGGTGATTAATCAGTGGTTGGAAGAAGCTTGAAATACTGCCACGTACAAACTAAAAAATTAATTGTGTCTATACCTATTGTACTACATCAGTACATCTTGGGGTTATTTCCAATTTTTTCCTTCTCTTATTTTCTCCTTATAGAAAACTGCGTCGTAGACTAATTGAGAAAACGTTATTTCGATGAATGCCAAATGTAGTAGTTTTTTTTTTTTTTTCTTTTTGTGGTTTTGAAATTCTTCCACCACTAAACTTACAGTTCCAATCTATTCTAAATAACGAGGAAGCATTGAATTTGTAAGATGCAAATCTTCTACCATTAAGCTTGTTTTTAGTCAAATGATAAACATGAATTTTTTATGGCAGTGATGTCAAATTTTCATTCTGTCTGTAGCTTTAAAATCGGTTTTGGCATCAACACAATCATAGAATTGGCTTTAAAGTCTAATCTAATGAGCCGGAGAAGAATTCATTTTGAAAATAAGTCCTACATGGGGCTCCATTTGAGATTTGGTTTGTGCACCAAACGTTCTCTCAGCTAGAAAGAGAGTTTGAAAGAGACTAAGTTTTAGATGTCTAAGACAGGGGATCCCTTACGTAAGGATTTGAATTAGGGTTCTGGTTAGAGAAGTTTCTAATTACCCTAGAGAAGCAACAGCCGATTCTTTATATAAGGTGAATAAAAGTAAAATCCTTACACTCCAGTTACACTAAAATAAAGGAAATAAGTTACACCTTATTGACACTTCTAATACTCCCCCTCAAACAGATGCTAGAGTTGTTGAGTGCATCAGTTTGTTTTTCAGGGCAGTGTAACGAGTACTAGTAAGGCCTTTTGTGAAGATATCTGCAAGTTGAGCTTCAGATGGAAGAAACTGCACTATGATGTCACCAGTTGCGAGGAGTTCACGTACCGAGTGATAGTTGACTTCAATATGTTTTGTGCGTGCATGGAAACTTGAATTTGATACGAGGAATTTAGCCCCTAGATTGTCACAGTACAATGTGACTGGCTTTTTAGGAGTGATACACAGTTCTTTGAGAAGCTGTGACAGCAACATTACTTCAGATGACAACAGACTTACTGCTTTGTATTCTGCTTCCGTGGATGACTTTGCAACAGTTGGCTGCTTCTTAGATGACCAGCTAATCAGACAGCTCCCAAGAAAAATGCAGTAACCAGTTGTAGACCGGCGGGTGTCTGGACATCCAGCCCAGTCCGAGTCAGAGTAGCACGTTATAAGAGTCATATCACCAGCACTTATTTCTACTCCTGAACCTATTGAACCCTTTAGGTAACGGAGAATACGTTTAACTAGCTGCAGATGTAATTCTGTTGGTGCCTGCATGAATTGAGAGAGGTAGTTGACAGCGAAGTTGATGTCCGGTCTTGTTAATGTGAGATATTGAAGGGAACCCACAAGGCTGCGGAAGTGAAGTGGGTCAGTTAATGGAATACAAGCTGTTCGGGAGACTCGCTTGTCATTTGTTACCGGCGTCGGACAAGTGTTGCAGTCAATTAATTGTGCACGGTGAAGCAGATCCATGGTGTACTTCTTTTGAGTGAGAATGATCGACCCAAATTTGCTTTGAGAGTCTGCTTCCATACCAAGGAAGTAGTGCAATGTCCCCAAGTCTTTCATTGCAAAGACAGAGTTCAGTTGATTTAACAATTTTGTATTAAACTGTTGTGAATTTCCTGCAAGTATGATATCATCCACATACAATAGTATTGCGACAAAAGAAGTGGAAGAAACATAAAGAAAGAGTGAATGATCAGTTGCTGCTTTGATAAACCCAATAGAAGTAAGAAACCCAATAAACTTATCATACCAAGCACGTGGTGCTTGCTTTAAACCATACAGAGACTTTTTAAGAAGACAAACAGCAGTTGGATTAGCTGGATTTACATAACCAGGTGGTTGTTCCATATAGACTATTTCTTGCAAATCTCTATGAAGGAAAGCATTGGAGACATCAAGTTGTTTGATTTGCCAATTATTAGTTAAGGCCACAGTAATACTGTCCTAATTGTTGTGGGCTTAACAACTGGACTGAAGATGTCATCATAATCTAGGCCATCTTGCTATAAATATCCTTTTGTTACAAGACGAGCTTTGTGTTTATCAACACTTCCATCTGCCTTTAGTTTGAGGCGATACACCCATTTACAACCAATGACATTCATGTGAGGTTCATAGGGGACCTGGACCCATGTTTCATTTTGTTTGAGTGCCTTATATTCACTGTCCATAGCAATGATCCACTTCTCATCTTTTATGGCAGATTTGTAAGTTTTTGGTTCAAGTTGAAGAAGTGGTGAAAATGTAGAATGTAAGGCATGGGGTACTGAGTAGTGAGTTACAAAATCGGGTATGTGTTTTGGTTTGGTTATACCAGACTTTGATCTAGTATGCATTTGGTGCTGCAAAGGTGGTTCTGCTGGTTGTGGAGTTGGTTCAGGTTGGTCATGGGTTATTACAGGCTCAAGATGATGAGGTTCATTCTGAGGTATGATTAACTCAACAGAAGGTTTTTTTGTAGGTGCAGGCTTGGAGAAGGTACAGAATGGAAATAACAGTTCATCAAAGATAACATGCCTAGAGAGGTATATTTTCTGGGTTTTATTATCATAACATTTGTATCCTTTGTGGTGCTGACTGTAGCCTATAAAAGTACACAGTGTTGATTTGGGACTAAGTTTGTCCTTTCTATATGCCCCTAGGTAAGGATAGCAAGCACAACCATATACTTTGAGAAGATAATAATCTGGAGACTTAGAAAATAAAACTTCAAAAGGAGAAGTGAAGTTAAGAGACTTAGCTGGTGTCCTATTGATTAGATAAGTTGCTGTAAGAAAAGAGTCAAACCAGAAGTACTTCGGAAGACAGGCATGTTCTGATATTGTGAGGCCAACTTCTGTTACATGTCGATGTTTGCGTTCTGCTGCCCCATTTTGCTGTGGAGTATTTGGGCAAGAAGCTATGAATGTTATACCAGATGCATTCAGAAACTCTCGAAATTTTCCTTTTTCTAACTCAAGTGCTCCATCAGAGTGAAATTTTTTTATCTTAGATGATAACAAGTTCTCATTCATTGTTTTGAAGTGTTTAAAACAAGTTACACCTTCTGTTCTGTTTTTCATAGGATATATCCAGTGAAACCTACTGAAATCATCGATGAACAGGATGTAATATCTGTAACCCATAAGAGAGATATGTGGAGATGGACCCCAGATATCACAATGGATTAGGTATAAAGGAGCAGTTGTAGTGATGAAGGATATAGTAAAGGGTAAGCGTTTGCTCTTTCCTTTTTGACAGGGTTGACAGATAGAAGGTGATTTAGAAGTAGACAGAGATATATGGTTAGATTTATCCAGTTTAGTTACTATAAGCTCTGAGGGGTGACCCAAACGATTATGCCAAACAGAAAATGAAGCTGAAACAGATACCAAGGCAACAGGACTAGAAGTTGAAGTAGTTGATATTGGATAAAGGTTGTTAGTCTTTAACCCTTCTGCTAGTGTCTGTCCTGTTTTCAGATCTTGTATTTCATAACCCCATGGTGAAAAGGAGAAGGCACAGTTGTGCTCTTTTGTGAACTGACCAACAGATATCAGATTCTGCTGAATACTGGGTACATAGCAGACATTAGATAAAGGAAAGGATGTTGTTGATGTATGTAAAATAGAATCACCAATTAGAGTTATGGGAAGAAAATCACCATTACCCACCATCACCTTAGATGTTCCTTCATAACTAGATATATTAGTTAGAATAGTTTTGTCATTCGTGATATGTGAGAAGCTCCAGAATCTGGTAACCAGTGTACAGCAGCCGGATAACACGGCATCTCAGCAAATGAAGCTGTAGAAACTTGTACACAGGTGTTTGCATTTGGATGGTGATTACTGGGTTCTTTTGTAGAAGATGGACTATAACGGGATTTGATGTATCGAAACTTGCAAGCTATAGCAGAGTGTCCATATTGTTTACAGATCTGACAAGGTGGATAAGAATAATCAACAAAGTTTTGTTGATGTTTATCTCTGATTGTAGATCTATAAGGTTTGGTTGCTCGTTTCATAAAGAAAACAGATGGGTTTGACGGATCTAGAGTATTCATGGACTCAGTATGTTGATTTTTCAACCACTGTTCATGATTTATTAATCGAGACTTTAGATCGCCAAATGATAGTTCTGTATCTCTGGTTTGAACTGCAACTATAAAGTCATTATAGTTAGTACCTAAACCGTTGAGAATATGCATATTTAGATCACTATCAGAGACTGTCTCTTTAATAGCGGCTAATGCATCAGTGATGGATTTAACATCTTGGAGAAATTATGAAATAGGTTTGGACCCTCTTTTCATGTTGAACAAAGTGTTCCGAAGCATGGATTTTCTGGCTGAAAATTGATTTTAAAAATTGGTGGACAAATAAGACCATACTGATGCAGCAGTTGCACAACCTAAAACATCAGTAGAGATGGTGGTTGTGAAAGTTGCATTTAAGCAATTGTTCACAAATCGATCCCACTTCAACCACTTAAGGTATGCATGATTCGATTGTTGAACCCCATCAATAGAGATAGTCAGAGGTGGAGCAACAACAGATCCATCCAGATAACCGAATAGATCTGTGCTGATAAGAATAGAGGATATTTGAGATTTCCACACCAAATAGTTTGTTTCATCTAGTTTTATGGAGATGAAGTGTGTTATGTTGGTGAATGGAAGGGTTGTTGTTGTTTCATAATGAGGTTGAGGATCAGTTCTCGGATCCATGTTGTTTTTGTGTTTGGTGATGAAAAGTTTGTAAGAGTTTTTAGAACAGGAAAACCCAAGAATGGTATCGACAGAAACAAATAGTGAAGAAACAGGAGATTAATGTTAACAAAAAAAAAATGGAAACAGACAGACTCTAATGGAAAATAGAGATTCAACAAACATAAACTCAGTCAAAGAACTTAAAGGTTAAGTTCTGCTGTATAGTTGTTTGCAATAATCTCAAACAAATAATGAAACTCGATGAAATAAGAAACAGTAGAAATGAGAGAGACGAAGTGAGAATCTAGATGAACAGAGAATGAACTAAGAGAAGAGAGAAAAAAACAAACAGACAGAGAGAGGTAAAGAGAGAAAGTTGTAATGAAAAATAAAAGAAATGAAGATGAGAGGCGGCTTATGAGAAGAGAGGAGAAGAAAACCCTAGGATTTTTGGGTGGCGGCTGATACCATGTAAGGATTTGAATTAGGGTTCTGGTTAGAGAAGTTTCTAATTACCCTAGAGAAGCAACAGCCACTTCTTTATATAGGGTGAGTAAAAGTAAAATCCTTACACTCCAGTTACACTAAAATAAAGGAAATAAGTTACACCTTATTGACACTTCTAATACCTTATCCCCGTATCTTTTCATAATTTGTATGGAGGCTTTATCCAAAATGATCGACAGTACTAATGATATGTGCTTCTTGAGTGGGAGGAAAATCTCTATGTCGGGTCCCCCGATTTTTCATCTCCTCTTCGCTGATGATTGCTTAATTTTCATCAAGGCAAACCAAGAAGAAGTAACCAATCTGCTGTCCATCCTAGAGGAATTCAGTCAATCGAGTGGCCAATACATAAATTTCAACAAAATCGGGTATTTTTTGTAGCAAGAATATTGAAGAAGGTTTTCAAGAAGCGTTGGGCCTCTGGCTTGCAATGCCCAGAATGACGGGTGAGGAAAAAGATCTAGGTTTTCTTCTCTTCCGCAAAAGAGCTAGAACCTTATCTTTTGAATCCATCATGAAGAGTATGGAAAATAGACTCCAAGGTTGGCAGTCTAAAATGCTCTCTCAATCCGGAAGAGCCACTATGACCCAATCGGTCATAAATACCCTTCCCAATTATCAAATGGGTTGCCTAGACATACCAAAAAAGTCTATAAACCCCATGGACAAATTTCAAAGGAACTACTGGAACACCAGAAAGAGCAATGTTAGAGGTCATTCCATGGAGGCTTGGGAATCCCTTTGCCAACCAAAGAGTATGGGAGGATTGGGATTTAAGAACCTGGCTCTATTTAATGAAGCCATGCTAACAAAACTTGCTTGGAGGTTAATCCACAATGAAACTGAACTTTGGGTTAGGATCTTGAAAGCCCGTTACTTTCCCAACTCCAGCCCCTTGAGTGCCCGAAAACACTCAAAGGATACCTGGATTTGGAGAGGTATACAAAAAGGCATGGGTAACATCCGGGATAACCATTTCTGGTCTATCGGTGATGGTACCAAAGTTAGGATATGGGATTACAATTGGCTAACTAGCATGAAACTAAATGATGTTACTGACTGCCAAAGGAACTCCGGGTTGTCCTGGGTCTGTGAGATCATTGATCAAGACATCCAATCCTGGAACACCTCTATCATTAGAAACCTTTTCACCAGAAACCAACTTGACGAGATCATGGCTATTCCGATCCTCCCGGGAGGACGGGATGAAATTGGCTGGAGTCTATCTACCAATGGGTCCTTCTCTGTTGCTTCTACCTACAAAAATTTAGACCAAAATAATATTTCTTCCGCCAGATCCAGTCAAGTGGATCTGGGGGTATGAAATAACATTTGGCTAATCAAAACCCCATACAGAATAAATCTCTTCATTTGGAAAATGGTGAAACAAACTCTGAAAGTCAGAACGAAAATTTTCAAACATATGGATGAAACGGACCAAAGATGCCCAGTTTGTAATAACCATGCAGAAACTAGCACCCATCTTTTTATGCATTGTGACCTTGCTAAGAAAATTTGGCATACCCTTTGGCCCAATTTGTACACCAACATGCTGTCTTACAACTGCATTGTCGAGTGGATAAAATCCTGGAATAGGAATAACATCTTCATCTCTTTCAAAGATGAGGCATGGACTGCTTATATAACCAACATCTTTAGCGGATTTGGAGACATAGGTGTGATATATTTTTGATAGAGTTAACCCCAACCCTACCATTGTCCTCCAAATCATAACCAAAACTTCTATAGCTCCCAACAATCAACCCACCAACATCATCCACACATCCCCCACCACTTCTATCCCTCAACCCAACCAAGATTACACCACACCCCAGTCCGCATCTCAGCCACATGGCATTCATAGTCACCTCTCGATAGGTAATGGCAATCGCAAGGCTTCCACAGTCCCTGAACCGATAGACACAGTTACCGATCCCCTTAAGGTCCCCAACCTTGTTTGGAAAACCCCTATCAATACCCCAACCCACAAAAACAGGCCCATACGCACAAGCACCAACACCGATCATACCCCTGCTACAAATATCATCGATCCATCCATTTAAACCCAGACAAAACAGATGCAATACATTATGAAGGCTATTAGTTCTGAGCAGGAACTTGTGTCAACTTGGGTATCCAAAAATATCGATTATGTCATAATAAATTTTGATGGTTCTTATTCTATAACTGATTATGCAGCTGGTTATGGAGTCGTTGCTCGCACTCCAAAGGGTTCGTTCTTAGCAGGTATCTCGGGAGTGTCTAGGGTTGGCTCTAGTCATCATGCGGAAGCTACGGCCTTGAGAGAATCCATTCTTTGGGCTAAAGAGCAAGGGTGGAGTCACATCTTGCTTCGGAGTGATACAAAGATGTTCATAGATGATGTTAATGACATCACGAACTCGAGCCCTTGGTCTTGCCATGCTTTAATAGTAGATTGTAAAAGACTTTTAAAGTTATTTTCCTTTTGTAATTTATCGTTTATTGGTAGAGAGGAAAACAAGATAGCAAACTCCATAGCCAAGCACGCACGCTCAGATGGCGCGCGGATGAAGTGGAGTGACCCTTTTCCTCTCCTTAACCAATTAGCGATATACCTTTGTAGCCCGCTTTTCAAGTAATAAATTTCGTTCTTCCGTAAAAAAAAAATTATTTATCTGGAGGGGTTAGTTTTTCTTAAATTAAGAATTTACTTGGTCTTTTAATATTCTATGTTTTACCCTAATTTGTACTTAAGTTATTCCCAATAATTATAAACATTAATTTGATTTTGGGGATACACATGTATAATGAATAAGGGTATATGTACAAAATGTTATCTTAAAATTGGAGTTGGCCTATTTAGACGGACAATCAAAATTAAAGATTATATATATGAACAAAAATAAATGGAGAAGACAAGAAGATAATATGGTTCTCCATTAATGGTCTATGTCCACGGACTAAACCACGTAGAGTGAATAATATTATTGATCTTCGATATTTACTGAGATAGATTTATATTTAAATTGTGATTCTTATTTATAGATGATAAGATATTAGTAAACCTAGAAAATGACTGATTAACTATCTTATCTTGACTAGGTAAAGTTTATCTAGCCAAACAAACTTACTAGCTAGATTATAAGACTTGGTCTTCTAAATATCTTCGATGCACGTATCTTGATTCACGACCATCTCGGTCATCTCGATGGCTCGTATACGTGTCATATATTCCAATACCCCTTCAAAGATGGACACAGGAATATATGAAGTGTTCAACTTGAACAATTTCTTTATTTTTTTTATTTTTTTTTGTATTAAATGTTGGAGAAAATGATTTTATGTGTTTTGTTTTTGGTCTTGGATTAATTGGAACTTAGGACCAAGGGGTCACTAAGGACACTAGCTCATTTTCACTATTTGTGAATGAAACATTTAGTCCACATAGGAGAAACTAAAGATGTTGCGTCTCCATATTACTAAGAAATTTGCATCTAAGAGTGGCCCCTTGGGGTCAACACACTTTTGTGTGAGGGAAAGGACTTAGGCTATCGGCTAGTTGGTGCGACCGCACATTTTACACACGCGCGGTGCTTCGCACCGAAGCACGCACGCCGCCCCCATCCGTCTGGTCGGGCGGGCCGGGCTCGGGTGTCAGCATGGATGTGGGTCAACCAAGACTTATCTTTTTGGACAAAATTCTTTTGAAATATTTTCTATATAAATTTGAATTTCAAAAATAAAATCTTGTCTTAATGGGGTGCGTCTGACCCGATGGAAATTTTCTTTACAACATAATGTCGATATTTTTCAGTCGTTTTCTTTTTACATCACTATGTCGACATTCACTCTTATTGCAGAATTGATTGTTGGCTGATTTCTCTCCTCTTCTCGCCTATAAAAAGAACTTGAATTTTTCATTTCAACTCATCCCAGAGCATGCTACTATCCCTAGCTCTTTTCCCTCTTCTTGCTTTGCTATGCGCTTTGCTTGTTTATTTTCTTCCTTCTTCTATTGTTGTTGAGTTCGTTGAGTGGGTGATTTGTATTGTGCTTATACAAATCATAACGGGCAATTCTATCCTGGACACATCTCCGTTGTGGAAGTATAGCATCTCTTATTCTTGAGGAGTACCCACAGACTATTGTGTTGAAGACAATTTGTTGAGCAGGTGGCTCTATCCTTTGTGTGCAAATCAATGTTTCAATTCATAAATTTTATTTTAACGTTAACATCTTCTGTTTCAGTATTTTTTATTATTACAAATACAACATTAAACCTGTAACCCAAATTTTGTACTCAGAACTTCAACCACGGATCACGCCACTTGAACAATCTCTTGAAAAAGAACCTGGTAAACTAAACTATGTAGGTTGTACTTCGATCATACAGTGTATGATCTTCATTTATGACCTTGGCACTTGAACTTTATGGGTTGGATTTCTTAGGTGATTAAGGACAGCAATTTGATTTATTTATTGTCATTATCTTCTTCTATTTAGGTTTTTGAACAACTTGTCAACGAAAATATACGAAAATGTAAGACTGGTGGAAAGAAAAGGTGAATTTTGGGATTGAATTAAATTCCCAAAATATACAAAATATTTAGGGGAGAAAAATTAAAATAAATTGATATCCAAAAATATATTTTAAATTGAATTGTTTTGGAAAAATATTTGGATTTGAATATTCTTGATAGAAGGAACAAACGATTGAGTTGATATAATACATCTTTAATGAAGAATGACAAAGATCCGAAGATTGATCTAACAAATGTAGAACTTTCGTCAAAACAAAAAGATGATAACTATAATTTTTAGTGAACATATGAAAAATTACCCAGAATGAAAAAAACACTTGTGTGGTTAAAGAAATGACGATATTGGTGAACAAACAAACCCATTATGGGAACATTGATCTTTCACCATAAATCATTAACCAAATAAGAGAATTGGATATGATTAGGATATTAGAATAAATCCATCATCTGATCTTGAGAATAAAAGCCACGTTTGTGGAACAACACCAACTAAAATCAGTGCGCAAGCAAAAGAGAATAAACACCCGTAATTACCATATCAACATGAAGGTAAGGGGTATTGACCAGCCACAGATCATGTGCCGAATGACTGTGGCAATATTGAAACAGAATCCAAAGTACTTGCAGTATTTGTACCATAGAAAAAAATGTCACTTAGAACGAAAAAACTAATATGACTAGATTTAAAAAAATAAATAAAGTGAGGCATCTTGAGTTGATTGCCAAAATAGAAAAATATTATCATATATAATGAGATATTCTCGAAAATAAAATGATTTTTTGGATTAATGGAAAGGATATTTCTTAGAAAATGGAATGCAAAACCATATAAAACACCATGGTGAATACCGAAAGATTTATGACAGTTGCACAAAGTGCAAAAGAAATTGATCTGTAAACCGATAACATGAGTACCATTTTGGCATTTTCATTAGGTATTGGTAAAAATGGAAAACAAATCTTTTGAAAAATGACACGAAATCTTGATAGAGATTTTGTTGAAGCTAAAACTTGATAAAACACACCAACATAAACTAAGTTGATGATGATCATTCTGAAGTTGGACTATGCTTTATTATTAGAGATTTCCATGAAGGAATTGGAATTGAAAAAATATTGATTGAAACTTATGCTGAAAAAGCATAAAAATAAAATATCATTTATTGATCGAAAATAATAAAGGTTTGAAAGTATTAATAAATAAAATGTTCAATTAAGAGACTGAATTTGATTAAAGAACTGATTTGAAATCAATCAGTTTGACAATGAGATAATTAGATAATTAAAAATTTGTTATTGCTAATGAAACGCAAGATTCATCTGATATACTACTGTATATATCAAAGGATTCGAAACAGAAGCTCCATACCTCAAGTTCTTAAAACTTTCAGCACTTCTCAATCTTCAACATAATGGATTTGTGATATCTACATTGTGAAATGAATTCTGGAATATTATTGGATTGTTTATTATGAGAGTACAAAGGCCATTATATAGGCCCAAACCTAAGGTGTGCATAGCACACTTCCTCACACATGTGAGTCACACATACACTATATTCTATTACCCTCCCTCAAGTTCATGGTCCATTGGAAATGAACCTTGAACTTGTTATTACAGACTCTAAAAACAAACAAAATGTAAAATTCACTAAATGTAAATGTTGCACCATTCATCTTGCACTGGCAGAGTTTGACTAGTGGACTATCCACCAACTACAAGCAATCTGAATGGTACCCGCAGAAAAAATTGTCGCCATCACACACTGAAATTGCTGAAATCCGAACAGAAATGACTAAGACGTCTGACTGCTGTAATCTTGAAACTGCAATTGCTGAAAATCTTGAAGTATTGACTGCTGAAAAACCTTGAATCTGAATGCTGAAATCTTGAACCATCCTGCTGGTGTATCCCTACCCAGTCTTACGGGAAATCTCAAATCATCCTGCTGGTGTATTTGAACCAGTCTTATGGGAAAAATCTCAATGCTGGTGCACTTTGCCCAGTCTTACATGGAAAATGACAAACAATGCTAATGTCACAGCATTAGTCTTACATGTATATGAATCATCAATGCTGAGTCAACTCAGTCTTACATGAGAAAGATCTAAAAAGATCGTAAATGGTGATGTTGGAAAACCAGAACCTAAAAGACACACAGGATTAAGAGGAAATGTTACCTTAACCCATTCAAGCATTCGAAACAGCAGAAGTATGTCTGCTACCAGAAGAATCAAAACCGGAAAATCATCGGTTGATGAACAAAGCAGGAATAATTTGTAATCTCAGAATCAGAGATTTAGTAATCTGGAACAGGAATACCATCCTTGAGAAATATTCTCAACAGTTGAGAGCAGTAAACTCGGATCTGCTACAACTCATTAATCAGTTAACGAAATCTTCATGACAACGACAATATATCACACGATGGATCAGGATCCAGTAAGAAATTCAAGATTTACCACAAAAAACAGTCTTTAAAAAAAATAAATCAACTCAGCAGCTTTAGAACCTTTTCTGGAACTACAAACTCCTCGATCTACGTATACTCAAAACAAACACCAATTCAACTATTCTTCTCACTCAACTCATAACAGCTAGAAAAGTTAGGGTTAAACGGAATTAATGTTTCAATCGTTTAAACTTTCGAATCATCTGTGAAGAATGAACGGTTGAGAAATGATGAAGATGATGAAATTAGGGTTGTAGATCTGTGTATTCTCCCTCGATTTCGATTCTCTGTGTAGAACTCAAAATTTCTTTCACACAAAAGTTTATAGGGATCATCAAGAACAAATGATGGATCGGATCTAGATCTTTTCAAATCTAGAGAAACTGAATGAAAGAATTCTCTGTTGAGATTTATTTTGTTGATTGAAGAAATGAAAATAAAGAAATGAATAGAGAAGATTTGAAGAGTGAATGAAAGAACAAGATCTCTTACTCTTCTGTATGAAAAACTAGAATCGAGAAGTAGACAGTTCACAAACTGCTGCTACCAATGAATCTTGTTTTAAGATGTAAAATCTTAGGTAGCAACGATCAAAGAAAAAAAAAAACTCACAAATTCATTAAAAAAACTTGAATACTTGAATCTTGGTTTCTTGTTTTGATTAAAGAAATTTCTAAATCAGTAGAGAAACTTGGTGAGGAGTAGAGATCTGAGAATAATCTCTTGTTCTGCTTGATTTACTCGACTGTTGAGAGAAGAAAATTCATTGACTGCTATTCATTGAATCAGTCGAGATAGAGCTGTTGATTTGTTGTTGAATCAGTTGAGAAATTGAAGTACAGAGCACGCGTCTTCTGCTATCAAGAAAAGTAATGAAGAAAACTTTCTTTATTTCTCTTTCTTCTTTCTCTGATATTTTGCATTGAGATTGTGATAAGGAAGAGATGATCGATTGTAACAAAAGAATTTACTGACAAATTCGGCTAGTGCTACTGCATTAAATGCCTTCTTACGTTTCCAAGAAGAGAAAGAGACAAGGAATCTGCTACAATTCTTTTATTTACGAGAATCAATACTGTAAATGCCTTCTTCGATTGTGATAACGAAGCAATTAATGCTGCTTTAATGAAGTCGTACCTGGATTCTTGATGTTGATGAAGAAGCTGTTGAACCTGCTGATGTTGAATGGATCGATGAATTGATGTTGAAATGCGGAAGAATGAAAAGGAAAAGTTTTATCAGAGAAATTTTGCTTTTTCTCAGATATGGCTCTGATACCATAATGGATTTGTGATATCTACATTGTGAAATGAATTCTGGAATATTATTGGATTGTTTATTATGAGAATACAAAGGCCATTATATAGGCCCAAACCTAAGGTGTGCATAGCACACTTCCTCACACATGTGAGTCACACATACACTATACTCTATTACAACATACTGAAAATACCCAGAGATAGTTACATCATTTGGATAAGAAATCCTCTTAAAAGCAAACCAAACATCATCAAGATTTCTGCATTTTACATAGAAATTCAACAACGGGGTTCCATCCTTAACATCTAAATATGTTCCGTATTTAACATCACAGCCATGGATGGGCTTCCCTGAATCAAAATCACTCAACTATGAACGGCTTCAAATACATATTCATTTCAACTGAATGTTTTCCTCATCATCCTAACAAACAAAGCCAAAGTTTCTTTGAGTTCCTCAGCTTGTGTGTATAACCTACCATTAGACCAGTCAATGTCACAGGATTTTTCTCACTCGTCTCCTCCTATTAGAAACAACTGCAGAACTATCTAACGCTCACACTTTGCCTACATATTCACATTCGCAGTGTCAATCTAAAACATCAGGAGTTAAAACCATTCTTAATGACAACAGAATGTACTTGCTACCTAAATGCTTCTCTAAACAACCCATTCTGAGCATAACTAGATATAAAAATATTCCAAGAAAAAGAATTCCTTCTCAGCATTTCATCAAACGGCTTTCATGTTTTTAAAGAGAGAATGACGAAGCTCACTACCAGCGGTAATTAGTAGTTAAATTCTTTTTGAAAACTAACCGGTGCTCCCTCAGTTTTTTTAAAAATATGCTTGTCTGGTTTGAAACCAAATTAAAAAAAAACAATCATGGCAGCTATTTAGATGGTCCTATCCAATAAACTAATAATATATGATGAAATAAACCTGTTTTTTTTTTTTAAGACCAGAGGAGAGCAAAAAAGTGATACGAGGAAAACGAAAATTATAGTCGATTCGTTAACTAGGCCAGTTAGCCCATCGAAATTTAACTCGGACCAGAATACCCCTCACATGCTCCCTTTCCATGTTAACACTGCAAGCATATTTATTAACCTAACTCTTGGCAGAAAAAAAAAAAAAAGAAAAAAAAAAAAGTTTTCAACAACGGGATATCGTGATCTAATCTCCATATACTAATGTGCCGGAATGAATGATTATTTCCAGTCCATCCTCTTATCGAAATTAATCGTTATTGTTGGAAAAATGATATGAGTATATTTATATGGGGACATTTGTCTCTATCTTTTTTTTTTCTTTATAATAAATCCACCATTAAGATATTATATACTCCCTCCGTCTAAAAATAGATAATTTATTTATTTTTAAATTTTGTCTACTAATAGATGATCTATATCATTAAACAAGAGGATATTTCTAAAACTATCTTTTTAATCGATTATTTTTCCTGACTATATTGGGGTCTGTATGACTTATTTTGGCCCTACCACTAAAAGATAAAATAGGGTCATTATGAAGTAAATGTCAAAAGACTCAAAACTCCTTATCCAACTAATTATGTCAATGCATAATTTACCCCGTGATTAATTAGTATTAACTAATTCAATTAGTAGTTTTTTAATCGTGTTAGTTGTGAAATCAACTAGTGTTAAGTAATCATCAAAACTTACAAAAATCTCAGAAATTTTGACTTTTTTTTTAAAGTTAATCAACCCAAAATCGGTGGATACGATGGACAACGTATGCCGATTTTGGGTTGGTGTTCTTCGTGATTGAAGAACACCAGAATCGATGGATATTATCATTAACAAAGGATGATTCTAAGAATCGTTATATGTGAGTGTTATTATGAAATGATTCCGGGACACTTTCATAAATTATAAATTTCAGTCATAGTCTAGGATATTAGTGCATTGCATTACATAGTTTAGGATATTAGCACATTTCATTACATGATCTAGTACGCGTATTCTTGAAGCTTGCATATTAATACATCGTTAATGAACCTCTGAGCACGTTGGTTCAACATGGCGTATTCACTCCCGTGCATAAATATTCTTTCCCCGTTTCGAATTCGCCATAGGCTATGGAATCGTTCGACCTAAAATTAAATCGATTACACGTTAGTATGCGAACATCAAGCGATGAGAGAGGGATAAACATGCCGAACTACTCACTTTCTCGTTATTAGATGCTTGAGGATGATGCTCGTGAACCATTCTTCTAATATTACGGAACTCTCACGTTTTGCTTTTGATGATGTAGAATCTAGACGCTAGGTCTCTCCATTTGTGATGGTTAGGGTTCCCAGTGCGGTCATAGAAGAATTCTTTGACTCTTTTCCAAAATATTGAATAAATTTCGAACGAACGTTTGCGAAAGATAGGAATGAACGACTTGACGAGCTACAAATCTTCATCTGGTTCCCAATCCATTTCCCAGTCTCTATTTGAGTAGTGGATGAAGTGGGAGTGAGTAGAAGGTGTAAGTTTGGGGCAAGTTGGGCCAGGAATAGAGGTCCTTCTTATATAAAAGAAGTCCCAACGACTATTTTTTTTGAAAAACTCAAAATTGGGTGAAATATTCTGCAAGAATCGTTCGTTATGTAAGTACACGACGAACGATTCTAGGTTATCAAAAATGTCAAAATCTAGGATTGCTGGAATCGTTATATACATAGCTCCATATCCAATGATTCTAATCTAAAAACAACAACAAAATTGGCATGCGATTAAACCTTAGAATCGTTCGATATGGTTGTCCACATCGAACGTTTCTATCGTCAAAAAGCGACAGAAGTTTTGTTTTTTCTCCAACATCGTTCTTTATAGATGCCAACATCGAACGATTCCATGCTAAAAAACCACCTGAAATATTGGCATTTCCTCTACTTAGAATCGTTACATATGGATGCCCACATCAAACGATTCTATCGTCAAAAAACAACAGAAATGTTGGTTTTTTCTCCGCCTAGAATCGTTCATTATAGATCCCAACATCTAACGATTCCATCCAAAAAAATCACCTGAAATATTGGAATTTCCTCTACTTAGAATCGTTACATATGGATTTCCACATCGAACGATTCTATCGTCAAAAAGCAACAAAAAGTTTGGTTTTTTTCTCTGCCTAGAGTCCTTCGATATGAACGATTACATCAACTGATTTTGAATACCTGGAAAAAAGTTCTGGTTTTTCTATTCATAATCGTTTGATAGGTTTTTCCACATCGAACGATTCTGGCAATAAAAACATCCAGAGTTTAAAACCAACAACTTTAAAACCAAATAAATTTGTTCTTCCATAAACTAATAAACCTAATTATCCATATGTTTAAATCTGAATGACAAACATAAATTAAAGACATAATTATCCAAAGTGAAGACCCATTAGTTTGAAGGAAAAAAAAATATTCATTCAACCACATCCTCTCCTTCCCCACGACCACGACCACCTCAACCTCGTTTGGAAGGTCCTTGTCAATTTCTTGATTCACCCCGAGCATCCTTTCTCAATTCCTTGTCAATTTTTTTGTTGGCGTCGGCTCCGCCGTCTCCCCAAACCTAGTACCAGCTTGTTCATCCTACAGAGCCCGGTATTATTCAATCTTTGCCTGATTCGCCAAAACATGTTCTCCTCTCCCGATACACATTTTTGCTTGGATGATCATGTACGTGATTCGTTCTCTCTGTTTTCATTTCAACAAACAAGTTACAACTCATTCTAAACCCTCTTAACATACCATAAGAGAGCACAACATGTACCAGAACATCGAGAGTTTTATCCTGGTCCTTGATGAAGGGCGTCTCGTCTATTCGTATGACACGAGTGTGAGAAACGTTGTGGAACCATGACATATATGCCGGGATGGCTTCAGTATCAAAGTCAGCAGGCCTACCCATTCCGAATAGATTAGCTGACCTATTCTCCCAAATAATTTGAGTTGGTAAAGGACTGTGGACAAACTCAATATCGTTATCAAGGGAAATACATTTCTTCATGTTAAATTTGAATTTGACTACATCAGGGATTTTCTATAAAACACCACATTGCCTCGCCACTCTTTTCGGGTTGTATATTACATAGCCTTCAGGGTGAAAAAGAGGTCCATGGTAATGTTGTTCCGGGCACCCAACCATCTTTCCGTCTGCAAATGCTTTCTTATAAGGGTTAAAAGACAACATCTGTCGTCGTCAATTTGTCCAGTCGCCGCCTCAGCTCAAGGAGGTCCTTATTTTGATTCTTCGTCTTGCCGCTGAAGAATTATTTGCTTCCAAAAAATTCTTCATCGCAATTCCCTTGCATACCGGACCTCTTAGAAAACTTTGGGAAGTGCAAGTATATCCACAGCTGCATCAACGTAAGAATAAAGGTGAGAATATGAATAATAAGACAAATTTTAACTTCAACACTATACCCCTTGAATTACCTGGAGAAGAGCCACATTACATGGGACTTGGGTCTTTCTCATTTCATTCAATAAGTATGCAAGGAAAGCAGTACCCCAAGAGTACTCGCTGACTTTCTCCAATAGTTGAACTAACTGGATGTAGTTAGCTTTCACCCGAGAACCGGAAACATCAGGGAAGATAACAGATCCCAGGATGTAGAGAATATATGTGGTGGATGTAGCAGTAATACGATCCGCGGTCAGCTCACCACTTTCACGAAGACGCAATGTTCCCGAGAACTCATCCCCAAGGTGTTTGAGATGGAATATTCTCTGCTTTTTCTCTTTCACCACTGTCATTTTCGTCGTGGTGTTATCTGCATCCCAACCAAACACCTTAGAGGTGAACTCGTAGATGTCCTTCCAATCTACGACATTTTGGTAGTTAGGCCCCTCACAACTTTACCTCCAATGCTGAGACCCGTGATCAACTGCACATCGTTTAGGGTTATTGTCATTTCCCCAATCGGAAGATGAAAAATATTTATTTCCACGTAATATCTCTCGAGGAAGGCAGAAACAAGGGGCTTGTCATATCAAACCTTTGAGTTAATCACTTCATACATCAACCCCGTTCCTTCGACGATTCGTTTGACTTCGAGTGCTTTTCCATCCAGTGGTCGTAACTCCATTTTACTAAATTGATTGGTGTTTTGGAAGACGCACATCATCGTTGTGATACTAAATGACAAATGATGACAAATTAAGAAAGTGCATTAAGCTTAAATAAAGGTAGACGATATATGCAATAAGGTTGAGATACTTACCATGGTATCACAGATCTTAGCATCCCAACTGTGCTCATACTCCCATAGCAACTGTCCTTCGTCACCCGGTAACCCATGAATAGGCTCATCGGGACCGCGACTTAACGATATCGAAGCTATTGGTAAGTATGCTCCCTTCTTCTTTCTTCCCGGCGCTGCATCTTTCTCTCCTTCTTGTTCTTGTGGTGGTTCTTGTGATTTTCGTGGTTGTCCTCCACCTCCTCATTCTTCTCCGTCATGGCTCTCGCTATCTTACTTATCACTTTCCTCTTCACGTGGAACTCTAGCAGAATCTGTACCAGAAGAGGAAGAAGAGTCTTCTCTTTGGTGCTCCCCTGCAGTTGGTTCATTGACGGAGACCGCTTTAGCTTTGTCCGCCGAACCCCTACGGTGTCTAGCCGTCAAGTTCTTATTGTCCTTTTGACGATTTCCCAAGCTCTCAGGAGAAGCAAGATCATGTTTCTTCTTAGGTCTCTTTTCCCCTTTCTAAGCCTTTCTCTTATCCCTAAAGAGTACGAAAAAAATACAATAATCAACTTTAGGAATTCCAAGACTAGAATCGACCAACACGATACACACGTATCAAATGATTCCTAACACTATAATTTTAGAATCATTCTGTGTTGGTTTTCATATCCAACGATTCTAGGCTAAAAAACCAACAGAAACTCTGAAGTTTTCTTGACAAAGAATTGGTGGATAGGGATGTCCATATCCAACGATTCTGATAAATATTCAATTTCTTCTCGACCTAGAATCGTTTGATATGAATGTCCACATCCAACGATTCTGTGAAATATTCAGTTTCTTCTAGACCCAAAATCGTTCGATGTTTATGTCTACATCTAGTGATTCTTGGTCGATGTTTCTTGACTTTTCAGTTGCACTGGAATCGTTCGTCGGGGGCATGAACATCAAACAATTCAAATTGGAATCGTTCGATGTGGACATGAGTATCGAACGATTCTGGTTTTCACAGAAACCCAAAAATCAAAATTATCAATTTTTGAGTGTTTGCATGCGATTGAAACCTAATTTATAGTGATGGGGTGATAGAAAAGTACCTGATTCAAGCCATTGTGTGTGTGATAGTTTCAGTTTCTTCGTCTTCCCCCTATGTAACCGTTTTGTTCTTCTGTTTATGTTTAATTGCTTCTGCAATTCCTGGATTGCTTCCACTAGGTATAATTGCTCCTTTAGAATGATGCTTTACTCGTTTTGGCATTTTCGTTATATAGAAAAATAAAATGATTAATCGGTTTTCGAATTGTCGATTATTTGACGATGTTTTGGTTTGAAATAGAGAAGAAGAGGGAGAAAAGAGTAGAAGAGCAGCAGAAGAAGAATCGTTTGATTAAATAGAATGGAGTAATTAGTTTTAGTAATTGGTTTTACTTTTAGTTTGTAATTTTAGGTTTTTACGGAGGGTAATTTAGTATTTTCGTGCAAATTTAGACACCCCTTATCCACTAATATGGATACATACATAATTGGGTAGGGATAAAATAATTCGCGTAGGCCCCAATATAGCCAGGTTATTTTTAGTATAAGAAATATGTATAATTTGATAGTCATGTTTATATTCGTTACGTATGCGTTTTAAAATGTTTTTCAATGGTATAACATTTATGAATATACGTGGTATAGTTTGAGAGATAAATCATTTCTAAATTTTACTAATTATTATCCATAAGGGTATAACTGTAAAAAATACTTAAAAACACTCCTTTCTCTTCTTTACCTTAAGAATTGTGCAAACTTGAACTAGGTCAACTATTCTTGGACGGAGGGAGTATGTGAAACCCATAATTAGTTTTTAAACTACTAGTTTACCAAAGTAACCTTTAATCTTATTAATTATTTTATATCCAATGTCTAGTTTATTTTCGAATCTGGTGTTTGATGAAAGCAGTCAACACCCAAAATTATAGGAAAATTCCAATAATTAAGCAAACATATGTTTATCTCTTTGCATCTTTTCATCTTTTGTCACGCGTTTTAATTTCTTCCGCTTGTCTTTTTTTCATCATAGTCTATCTTTCTTTCCTCCATTATAGATTTCACATATATATAATATCTTAACGGTGAATTTATCATAAACTAATTATGGTGGCAAAAATCCAAGTGAAAAAAGATATTTTCCCTAAAGATATCAGGGTCATAACCCAAATTTCCATTCAAAAGATAGAAGAAAAATAAAATTTTCACATAATTAAAGGTGATAATAGATTTTTTCCAAAAAAAAGGGTGAGAAACGAATTTCATACAAGAAAGATGACCATTAGAAATATCAAAAATAAATAAGTAAAAATGGGTAAAACAAAAAATTGTCACATGAAACCATTCGTGTGTGAAGACCTACGTATAAGTTCAACATGTCAAACAACCAAGACTAATGGGGATATGACCGAATACAAGATCAAACAAGAGAGACTTAATGAAAATTTAAAACAACAAATCAGGGGAAGAGAGGGAGAACAAAATAGATGCAAATAAATAGAAAATAAAAACGACATTAGTCCATGTAAAAGCCTAAACTAGCTAGAACCAATCTTAATACTTTCGAATATCATTTATGCATCCTTTTGATGTGATGGGGTTTCTAGCGCAGTGATGTTCATGAAAGGTTATCATATAGCCGGTCACAGTATCATTGAAGTTGATGAAACATTGTAGAAGAAGATAAACCACATCCAAATTAGGTGAAAATATAATTTTTCATAGGAAATATGTCTGTTTTATGTGAAAACTCTAAATCTTTAAGCAAACCAAAAATAATAATAATTAAATATTCTCAAGACAACAAATAGATTGTGAAATCTTTTAATTATATATTCACATCACAATTAATCATCACTTTCAAACATTAGAATAAGAATAAAAATAAAATAAAAAATAATGTCAATATCTTTATGGAGAATTAATTTAGTAGAATAAGTGATGGGTTGACTTGGAGTAAGGCGAAACAAAAATGGATGATTTTTCAACTTTAGTTATTTATAAAAGTTCTTGCTCTTAATTTTAATTGCAAATGAGAATAGTATATAAAAAAAGTTTGAGAGAGAGTTAAACATGGAAACGTTTTTCTTCTTTAGGCTATATATAAGGGAGTCAAATATGGGCGTTAATTATTAGACCGTGAAAAACGGTAATTTTTATTCCACTAAATTTGTTAATAAGATGTAAATATTTGCTAATAAGATTAAATTAGTCTATATGAAAAAGTAAAAAAACAAATCTAATCTAATTTATTATTTTTAACCGTACACTTAATAAACTGGGATACACATATAAACCATCTAAATGATAGATTTATGGAAAGAAAAAAAGAATTAAACTTGAATTTTTCAAATATTTCCACATATTTATATCATAGTCATTATCTCCATCGATTTAATTTACAACATTAACAACAATTTTTATTAATTGTTTACACAAATAAATCTTGGATTGGAAAATATTATTTTTTGTGATCCTCAGTTGGGTATCATAATCAAATAAGAAGACAATAGTCTAGTAACACATACGGATCATTATTATAAAGATTATAAATATTTGATTAATCAAATAATTTTCATGACAAAGCATGACTTGGAAAGAGGCAGTGGTATGTTGATGGTGTTTATGCATTTGATTCATGTTCTAGGGGTGAAGGAAGAAGAAGTAGAAGAAGAACTAGGAAGCTATTTGATGTAGATCGAAAGCATGTAAAATTGATAATAATCGCAGCGGAATAGAATTATTGAAAAATAACCGGTAGAATGGGTAGAAATCGATAGAAATTAATTGATCTTTAAAGAGATATCCTAAAATCTGCGAGGTTATCTAGACTTCGTTAATTTACTAGGAATAACGACTATAGATATGAGATTAGTATTCAGACTTCGGGGTAAACCCAACTATGAATAAAAATAAAAATCAATAAACTCAACAAGTTTAATGAAAATAAAATAATTTTAATTAATAAAAAACTCCCCCTAATCTTCGTTTTTGGAGCTCCTTATATAGATAACTCCTACTAAACAAACCCTAAACTTATCGAAAACATATAAACTTGTTTCCCAAGGTATCTACTACATTTAGGAAACTTTCCTAACTTACTAAAACTCTTAAAATAAACTTCTAGACTCTTCTAAAATTACCCTAAATAATAAATCCAAAAATTAATTATTTTTCTACTAAAATAACATTAATAAAATATAAATAATAATAATAAAATGATATATTTATTTTCCATAAATCTCCCTCCATTATTATACCGGTGTTGGAGAAGATTTGTCATCAAATCTTGCCTGTACCATGTTCTGCATGTGTAACTCGTTGATGACAATCTTCATACACATGAATTGATGTTGTAAAAAAATAATTTATGCACCGTATAGAAGCATGAGGTATGATGGAACCCAAAATGGATCTTCATAAGTTGCTTCAACAAATTCTCTCTTGTTAGGATAGATATGAGAGACCATCTGTGTATCACAATAATCAACAACTAACTTACTCTCGGGCAAAGACAACTCATCATTATCAGGAATTTCTAAATCAATAAGTTTATAAGGATTAGATAACTCACCATGAAACTCCATTAAATCATGTGAAACTTCTTGAGACTGTTTTTGTTTGTCAGAAACAGGATGTTGTTTGCCTTTTTGAGAAGAAAATTTCATATCCTCCTCATCATCGGGGTATTTATCAAATATCGGAGTTGTATACCTCTCAACAATAACTTGATTTTGTGCATCATTGTCATGGCGGCAAAACAAGTCTTCAACATCATTATCTGCACTATTATTTTCTTCTATAAGCGAGCATGGTTTAGATCGAGATTTTAGTGACTTCTTCAAATAACATTCTATCACTTCCAGAATCTCCTTCTTTGATTTGATCAGTTCACATCTTGTCGGACCTCGTCTTGGTGACAATTGTTAACCCTGAATACTCGTCTTAGTAACATCTTATTAACCCTAGAGTCAAATTTTGCTCTGATACCAACTGATGCAGATCGGAAGCGTGTAAAGATGATAATAATCGCAGCGTAATAGATTTATTGAAAAGTAAACGGTAGAATGGGTAGAAATCGATAGAAATTAGTTGCTCTTCAAGGAGATATCCTAAAATCTACAGGGTTATCTAGACTTCATTAATTCACTAGGAATAATGACTATAAATATGAGATTAGTATTCAGACTTCGGGGTAAACCCAACTATGAATAAAAATAAAAATCAATAAACTCAACAAGTTTAATGAAAATAAAATAATTTTAATTAATAAAAAACTCCCCCTAATCTTCGTTTTTGGAACTCCTTATGTAGATAACTCCTACTAAACAAACCCTAAACTTATCGAAAACCTATAAACTTGTTTCCCAAGGTATCTACTACATTTAGGAAACTTTTATAACTTATTAAAACTCTTAAAATAAACTTTTAGACTCTACTAAAATTGTCCTAAATAATAAATCCGAAAATTAATTATTTTTCTACTAAAAATAATATTAATAAAATATAAATAATAATAATAAAATAATATATTTGTTTTCTATAAATCTTCCTCCACCACTATTGTTATAGGAATTTGATTTCTAAATTTGTGGGTTATAGCTAAGGATGGGTTGAGCATGCGAAAGGAACATGTGCAAGGTATTCTAGTCCAAGTTAATTTTTGATGGACTAATTGGTCTAGTTAATGAGTCGACTATGATTTTCATTTTCCTCGAATTATTTTTTACTTTCCTTTTAATAAAAATCTACTACCCATTTACCTTAATATTGTCTATCTTTTTGAATCATGGGTATAGTAATCATTTTCATGATCACCACAACCAAAAATTGAAGTTGAGAAAAATACAGAGAATCAAAATTGAGATTGAAATCAAATGAAATTGAAAACAATACACACTGATTTAACATGGTTCGGCAGAGATTTACCTACATCCACGGGTAATGAAAGTTAAATTTCTTATTGATCTTTGGGTTACAGTAGATTTCCCAATTCTTCCCCTTACAGAAGAATAATCGGCCCCAAAAAGTCCCCTTCTCTCACACACAAAAATTGTATTTAAAGGGGTAACAGAAATATATTTACCAAAAATGCCCATTTACCACATGTCAATAAAGTCTGTCACGTGTCGATAATGATACACCACATTTTTCCATGTGTCTATGAAGTCCGCCACGTGTCGATAATGATACACCACATTTTTCCATGTGTCGATGAAGTCCACCACGTGTCGATGAAGTCCACCACGTTTCCATGTTGATCTTATCTTCAAATGGCCTCAATATAATTTTGATGCGGGCAAAATGGTGCGGGCTTGCGGGCAAAATGGTGCGGGTACGGGCTGGAAAATGGTGCGAGCTTGTGGGCAAAATGGTACGGGTGCGGGATGGAAAGTGGTGTGAGCTTGCGGTCACAATGGTGCAGGCTTGCGGAAATGGTGCGCTTCAAAATGTGCCGCGGAAATGTTTTAAGAGGGTATTATGAGAATGATTTGAATGGGATGATTTGAGCGGGATATATTTGTATAGTGCGAACTTGATTTGTGGGTTTGATTCTTCCTGATATTCTCCCAATAAATTCTTTAACCATGCCCAAACTTGATTTGTGCGGAAAAGAAATGCTTCCTTGCTGCGGGCTTGTGTTGCTTCTTTGCTGCGGGCTTGTGTTGCTTCTTTGCTGCGGGCTTGAGATATTGCAGACAGAAATGGGTCTCCAAGCTTGAGATGCTTCCTTGCTGGGCTGTTGCGGACTTGATGGAGCTTTCATGGTTGCGGACAAGAATTATGCTTGCGTTATTTGAATGAGCTTGCGTTATTTGTGCTGCAGGAGTGGAAGTGTTGCGGACCATGACATGAGTAATAATGCTAGAAATTCAAATGATTAGAATGAGCGGGAATGATAGATGGTGGCCCATGAAAATTGAAAAGAAAGAGTGTGGACTTGAAAGCTAATAACATCTGTTTCTGTTGACTTCTTTATTCAAACTTAAATTGAATTTTAAGCTACGAACATTAATGTTTGATTGCTGCGGACATATCACAAGTGAACTTACGGACATAAGACAAACTCTCACTTTAGATGTGAAATGTTGCTGGGCTAGATGACTTTTAGCTGTGGAAATGATTGGGTTAAAGGTTAAATGCGAAAATGATTGGAGTTGAGGGAGAGTGGCAAAGCTACTTTTTCTTTTCTTGAGTTGCCACATGCTTTTGACGCTTGCTTCCTATTTATTCTTGGAGCCGAGAATTGGTATTCACAATTTGCCCCCTTTTCTGAAGGTTTGGTCGAAGAACAATTCTTAAGAAAATGTTTTCACGTTTTACTGGTATTGTAGTGGTTGATGTTGCTGGTGCATTTTCATTTTATCTTGTACTTCTGACCCTGCAAAACAAAATTTTGTATATATATATTGATTGTTAGTTCATTGAATGAGTGTGTATTAATTAACCGCAAGACAATATTGTACCCTGGGTTATATTGTGGGTGTAACACATGTCTAACTTCTCTCGGTCCAGGAGGAAATTAGGATGCGGTCCCGAAAGTCTCCTAAAACGGAGAAAGATACAACAATTAATATCACGCTAGGCACCCATGTTGGCGAAAGATCCAGTAGTCATACACTCATATACATTCACATGGACTTTCTTAGAGAGGTTGCATTTGTAACTTTACCTAGTATGAAGCCAAATTGTTATATAATTGCATTGTTGATTGTGAGCACTTCCTGAAGTGGAAAGTACCTGGTACAATGATTAATGTCATGTTAGGCACCCCTGTTGGCGAAAGGTAGTCATATTCTCATAGACATTCACATGGACTTTCTTAGAGAGGTTGCATTTGATCTGCTTTACCTAGTATGAGCGTAAATCATTGTACGATTGCATTGAGGGTTTAGGGGTAATATGATTTTGTGATATTGTGAGTTTTATGGATGCCGTAAAATTTCTCCATCCAGATCCCGCAAGTGGTATGAACCTGGTCCCCAATATCTTGTATCCTCTCGTCACGTTTGTCAAGAGAGTATTGAAGGTGATAATCGAGATGGGTCATATCATCAGGTGTCGTTTGACGCAGATTTATACATACGTACCAATGCCTGTGTGAGAACTTGTCATCTCGAGAAGGGCCCTGTTTTAGGTGTCATTAGACGCAAATTTGTTCATATATGCTAATGCCTGTGAGAGCCTGTCATCTCGAGACGGGTCCTGTGTCAGATGTCATTAGTCGCGGATTTTCTCATACATGTCAATGCCTGAGAGAACCTGTCATCTCGACTGTATTGTAAAATTTCATTTCTAGGAAGTAATTGCGGGCAATAAGCTTGCGGAATTAAATCTGCGAGACTGAAGCTTTCGAAGTGTGAATTGAGCTGTAGAATTTTGATTTGCTGTGAGATTGGGTTTCGCATGAAGATATTCAATTCACTGGCTTGAACTCGGAATAATTTGTCTCAAGTTTATGATTTGTATTTTAGGTGTCAGCTCTCATCCTTATTATGTTGTACTTGCAGCTTGTTTCTTTTACTTCAAATCGTTGCGGATTGGACTTCAATTGAACTTTTTTCTTTAGATTTATCTTAAGTTTTGAGCTACAACAGTTACTTAGCAGCAACAGTACAATTGTAACTTCAGAGTAATACGGGTTCGAGTTTCAGACTTTGAGCATCTTGACTAATTTGAGGAGCTTGAACAATTTTGGTGCGAACAGAACTTGATAATCAGGTCATGTTTGAGTTCAAATCAGATTCAAATCAGGTTAATTTCATCTTTTCTAGTGACCAGTGAAGTAACTAATGCTATTGGTATGCATACGGACTGGCCAAATACTTGCACAAAACAGATTATGGCCGTTGCTTGCCTGTTGCTCCTCTATAAACTGGTAGTATAGCAAAGTAGTATTGAGATGTGCCTGCCCCCTAGGTACTGCGAAGTGGGCCATGACTTCGGCGAAGTTTAATGATTCTCTTGAGTACTTTGTCCAGGCTCTTGGGATGATCTCATCTGAATCTGAGTTGATTGCGATTATGGCTCTTATGTCTTGACTTGTCCGAGATGGTGCGTCCCGAGATGATTGTTGCAGATGATCTCTTCAAATAGCTGAACCTTCAGTCTGTTGATTGCTACTTTAATGCATTTATCTGCTCGATGGAGGACATTACGCATTTTCAGCTTGTCTTTTTTTCAGGTCCTGCACGGTTACTTGAAGGTTGTTTAACTTCAGACTGTCAGATGTTAATTTTTCCAAGACTTTTTGCTTGTTCCCTTTTTCTTTTGCACTTGAAACTCTCTTGAAAACCTCTACCTTGTCTACGACCATATCCTTGTCTTCCTGTATGGATCTTGAAGAGTTGGACCCTTGATGACGATTGCTTTTGCCGATTTCACGTGTTGGAGATGCCCCCTTTCTGGTTTTGCTGACCATCATATTAATGCTTCGGTCCTTTTCAACACCGTCCCATATCTCCATCATTTGTTCATCAATTTGAGAACTTCTTCTTCTGCTCAATGTATATGGATTATGTCCGCGATCATAAGATGAAGACAATGCAACCTGATCAAGTGGAATGTCTTTCACTATAATCGCATTCTTTGCACCATCCGATATTTCAAGCTCAGGTTTCCCTGTATCGATTTTTCTGAGATCATCCCTGTGTTCCACTTCTTTAGGTTCCACAGCAACAACTTTGCTCATTTTGACTTCTCGAAGTCGGAAAGAATTACTTCTAGATTTTGGTTTTTCTTTCTCTCTTATGCCAGTATCCAATATAATGTCAGCGTTCACGCTATCATGTTGCATGAGCCTCTTCATTTCTATCAGTGTATTTTCAACAGCTTTCACCCTGGTTTGTAAATTGATCGCCACTCAGTTCTTGAGAGCTTTTATCATGCCGAACCTTCTCAGCAGCAGTTAGCTTTCGATGATGGCGATTTTTTGGGTCTTGCAGTTATATGTTGATCATCTCCTCCACTATGAGCCCTAGTTGCTCTTGTCTCAGTAACCTTCATTTTCAAATTCCTATAAAGATTATTACTTCAAAGTGATGAATTCTTCAAAGCTTTTACAGGAGTTTCCTTGTTCATCTAGTTTATGTTTTGATGAGAACTATCAAATTTTAACTTCCAAGAGTAGGAGTCCAAGAATTCAGTTGGTCCCTGCTTGAAGTAATCTTCCCTTTTAACTCAGGCTTCTGAGGCATCTTAAATGTATCAGAAGCTCAGAAATCTTCAACCTTACAAGGTAGTATTGACTGCATATTTGGAGAGAAGCTACTCATATGCTCCCTCATCACATGTTGTACAAGTAAATCACCGTTAGTAAACTTTTCGCTGCAACAGCAACATACTCAGAACCTCCAGGTCCCTTGTGTTCAATAGACGTTGATGATTGAATTCTGTATTGACAAAGGTTATATGAACGCCCCCTCTGAAATGAAGGATTTTTGCTAGTTTCATCAAGAAAGTTATGTGATTCTAAAGTGAGAAGGGGATGTAAACCACATGAATCTTCTCCATTTCTGTGTGTAATTGTTGTGAATGAGTGTTGTTAGCTTATCAATTTTCATGGACGAGTAAGAGATTTCAGCTGCCTTTTATGCTTCTTTGGCTTCATTAGATACATATTTTGATCTGCAACCTGTTCAAGTATAATGTTCTCTGAGTCTCAAGTCAATAAACAGAAAACAAGTTCAAATGTAATGTTCTTTGAGGGCATGACTTATCTGTTAGAAAACTTCACCCACTAGGATGGGATAAACTAAATAAAACCAAAACCCAGGTTGGATTAGGCATTCGAAGAAGTTCCGACCAAAACAGAGCCTAACTGATGAAAAAGGCATGGAACATACATGAGAAACCTGGTTCTATTTGGACAAATCTATGCAGAGAAAAATACCTTAAACAACAACCTATTCTTGAAGGCACACTTTCTAATCTATTAAATTTCAGCCCACAATGGGAAGAGCTAGCTTCCCTCATTCCTACCATTCAAAAATATATTTTCCATCGTATCGGGACCGTATGACAACTCCGATTCAAGCAAACTGGATCCCACATTCAACAAATCTGGATCCAATACAATGTCTTTCTCTTATGACAGTTGTTGATATCATTGATCCTCTATCCCATAGCTGGATGCACAATAAAATATCTTATCTTCCTCCATTGACAGTCTGAAAATTCATAAGTATCAACCTTCACATAGACGGCCTCTGCAGACAAAATTATATGGTTGTTCACCAAGTCCGGAAAATACACTACAGTATCCACCCATCTTCCAACCCCTACCTTTAACCCACAATTAACAATCCTCCAAATATTACACTAGTAGAAAATGGTAATTTTAATATTGATTAGGGATTTTTAAAAATACAGCCATTAGCAGAATTTAGTTTAGTTTAGTTAAAAATTGTATTACTTTTGATAATTTTATAGAAAAGTTTAAATTATGTCCAAAATCGTATTACATTTAGTTATATTATATTACAAATTTTCCCTTTTAAATAGTACCTAAAAGAATACGGTTGGAAAAAGAATTTTCTGTAGACAAAGGTTTAGGCGGGAATTTTCCCTTCACAACTCACGGTTAGATTTTACTCTTTTTCTTTAACGACCCTAGATCAAAAACCAACATTTCTTTATCGAGCTGCCCATAAAACCGACTACATCTTCCCATATCTCTCTCTTAGAACGTCCACAGTCGTTGGACCAAATGACGGACCAAACCCATATTTGGTCTTTGGTCTGTCATTGCTCAACCGCAATGGGAAGAGTACTAATACTCTTTGGTCCGGATTTGCTACTGCTCACGACCAAAAATTATCTGAGTTCCGGACCAAACGAAGTATAGTCGCGCGGGAATGTAGTTAACCGTATGGTTCTAGGCGTGCATGTAGTTAACCGTCTGATGGCAGGAGTGCAACTACGATTACGTTTCAAAACACGGGCGTTAACCAAATTTATGCCTGATGAAGCGTTACAGTAGGAGCACACCCATTTACAGGCGTTAACCAAATCAACGCCCCAATGAAACGTGAAGCTACAGATCCCCCTTCTCCTTGGGTAATGCTAAGGCTCTGCCCCACTTCAATTCGTAAACTTGAGTCTCACATCTTCTTCCTCAATTTTATCTTCTATATTTATATTTTCTCTTGGAGTCTCACATCCCCTCCCTCGACTTCGATTAGACAGGTATGTTTTTATTTTATTTTTTGAGAATCAAACTGTGTACAACCATCAATCTTGGGTTTAAGTGGAATTTGTTGATTGAGAAATAAACTTTTACAATGAATATGGGGTTCTATTAAAACGGTGTAGTTGTTGTCGATGGGTGAACAACTGGTGGTGGTTGATTTTATCCATTGGTATCAAGAGAAGAACATCAAGCCTATCTACTACAAGCGAGTGTTATGAGAAAGCAAAGGTATGATTGACTGATCTATTGACATGGCCATGGTGTTACTGCTAAATCTGGGGTTGCTAGCCATGAATTACTTGAGTATGTATCAAGCGTTAGAAGAGATTTTAGGGTTCAAGATTGACATGGAGATAGAACTAGCAGAGAATTAGGTGTGTCGAAGAAATATAAGATGTTGGTCAGGCGTTGATTTGAGCTCTGCTTGGTTTTCTAGGCGTTCGTCTACGGATCGCCCGGTTCTTCAAGCGGTTGGCTAGTTGCACGCCCGTCTTCTTCCGCACACGATGAACTTGCACGTGCAGACAATTGATCGGGCGTATGGCTGTGAAAACGCCCCATCAGGCGGTCGTCTAAGAAAGCGCCCGTTTCTGGGGCGTTCGTGTAGGGGTAGGGCTGCACAAAACCGACCCAACCCGCCAACCCGACCCGCACCCGCCCAAAATAACCCGACCCGCACCCGGACCGCCGATGAACGGGTTGGGTGCGGGTGATTTTTCTTAAACCCGACTTCTGGCGGGTCGAGTGCGGGTGATGGCACCTCTCACCCGACCCGACCCGTCCACCCGCCCAAGTTTTAACAAAACAGAGAAATAGAAATCAAAACCGAAACAAAACTTCATCATCTTCATTTCTTCTCTTCTGAGTCTTCTCTATACTCTGGTTCCATTCTTCTTCTTTTCTTACAGAGAAGTAGAGCACAGTCATACCACCACCACCACCACCTTGAACCCAATTTCCCCAACTGCATCATCAGTTCATCACCAGCATCAGGCATCAGTTCAATCTCTTACAGGTAAGTATTGTTTCTTTTTGCCCTAATTGTTGTGTTTAGATGATTTAGTTGTGTTTACATGATTTAGTTGCAATTGAAATTTGGGTTTTATTAGTTTTGATTGTTTCTAAATCTGTGATAGGGTTTTACTAGTTTTGATTGAGTGTTTGTAAATCAATTTTAGAACTAGGGTTCTTCAAGTTTAAATTTGGGGATTTTTCATTAGTGTATTAAAATGATGATGTTGATAACGAGATTATCATTAGTGTTCCCTTTAGCCACTGATACCTACAAGATAATCAATTCCTTATGTATAACATTAATCAACAGTAACAAAGGATACCAGTTGAAAAAATAGAAAAATTAATGGAAGACAGAGCAATGCCTACAGAAATCCAGCTGAGATGGCAAGTTTATGTCTTATGTACAAATTTTCTATGTGTGATAACAATAAAAGGAGAATAAGCAAATGAGATGGACTGCAAAAAAAATCATGGATAGGCATGTCGAAAAGAATAAAACGAGTGCATAACCAACCAGAACTAGAGCCATTAATTGCATTGTCCAACCAGAACTAACATAAACGAGAACCGAAGACACAACTTAACTAGAGCAAAACCGTCGAGCCTACGCCATCAACTTTGCTACAACAAAGGCTCTCACTCAGCTACAGCTAAGAAGCCGAAGTCAAAACCTTAAAAGTGTATCAGAATCTACCTACAAACCTTTAGAAACATTATTTTTCCTAGTACCACAGGACTATTCCTTATGTAATTTCTGATTCTGATAATAAGTATGACTTTAAATCTAAATAACAGATGTTGGAAGCTAGTAGACACAACTTTGTCGGGAACAACATGCATTAGTTTTCTTTATGTACACACACTGTGTGTTCTATTGCACTTGTTATCTCTGGCTTCTTAGGGTAAATTTGGTTGCAACAATTAACATTGATCATGTGAACTGTTTTAGAAAGGAATCTATTTCTTATTATGGCTAAATTTTAGTTGCATATTTGTATTTGAACTGCTATTTCTTTTGTATCTCTATCTATTGTTCTCATCTATCTATATCTGTGTGGAGCAATTCTTGTACAATTGTACTCCACCATGATTGTTGCCTTGTTGGCCAATTAGTGCATCAGTTGTAAGCAAGCCCCACTGACAAATGCAGCATTAGTCATATGATCCTCTGATTTTTCACTTTCTTATTCGTCGTTTTATTGGTTATCCAAATGTGAGTTTTTTTATATATTTCAGTATTTATAGTGCTGTTTCGTACATGAATATTCTGTTATGCCTTTTGAGTGACGAAATATTCAAACTCCCGGTTTCCTGCCAACATTTGATCACCTAACACTTGTACTTTTGTGACACAGAACTGCAAGCTGCAACATATCCTCCCTGGAATCATCAACCAATTGGGTATGTTTAGCCACATCTCTATGGCATTTCTTTCCTATGTTCTTATTTGCTTATGAGTTTAAGTTGGGACAGTTTAAGCTTTTGCATATGTGTCTCGGGATCTTGTCTGAAAATGGTCTTAATTTGTTCATTTGAATGGTGTGATAGAGGCATGTTTCAAAAAAACAGCCCAAACCATGAAAATTTTTTGCAAGCTTATCTGGGCGGGTCAGACCCGACTCGACCCGATGGCCAGGCGGGTCGGGTGCGGGTGATGAAAATAAAATCCATTTAGGGGCGGGTCGGGTGCGGGTGAGGCCAAACCCGACCCGACCCACCCGTTGTGTAGCCCTATGTAGGGGTGCGTCTATCATCAGGCGTAATTTTCGTTAACGCCTCCCATCAAGCGTTCAACCAAATGTCCGCCCCATGCAAGCGTTTTCTTAGACGTACGCCCGTCTTAACAGACGTATACCCAGAAGTCCGCCCAACTACAAGCGTTAGATTAGACAATCACACGATTATTTTTAGTCATTAACCCGTAGAGTTTGGGCCGGACCAAAGAGTAAAAATTTTACTCTTTGATCTTTGGGTTTGGTCTTATGACTGTGGACGCTCTTACGCACCCTACCATCTTCCCTTTTCTCTTTCATACACAAAACAAACTAGAGCAACCTGGTTTCACCATGACTTTCAGATCCCTAACCAGTATTGTTTCCTTTTCTCTATTGTAGTTCTCAGTTTCATTTCGAAACTCTTTTCCTCTTCGATTTTTGTTTTCAAACATCATCAGAATGATGTTAAGGTTTGCAATTTTAGTTTCTAATTTGTTTATTAAATTTGTTTTAAGTTAGGGTTCTATTTTTTTCTTATTTGCTGAGATGTAGCTTAGCAGAAGATCTTCGGATTTCTCAAAGATCTACAGGTAAAACTTTTTCTGATTTAGTTCATCTTTATTCATTTTTCTATAAATTCAATTTTTGTTAAGGGGTTTTCTCTAATTTTTATTTCCTGGATTTTTTTTTTTTTTTTTTTTAAGTTTGGGTTTTATTTTTTTCTTGTTTGTTGTTGATGTAGCACTAGCAGTTAGTAGGAGAATTTTGGGAAGATCTACAAATAAAACTTATTCTGATTTGGATATTTTTTTTTTATAAATTTAATTTATGTTTATGGTTTTCTCTGTTTTTTGTTTCTGGTCTGTTTATTTATTTATTTTAAGTTAGGGTTTTCAATTTGTTTTTCTTATTTGTTGTTGATGTAGCACTAGCAGTTAGCATGAAATATTCGGATTTCTCAAATATCTACAAGTAAAACATTCTCTAACTTGGTTTTTTTTCATTTCTATTTTTGTAAATTCAATTTTTTTTAGTGGTTTTCTATTTTCTATTTTTGGGTAATTTTGTGTTTATCATCTGCTTGCTTTACTTTTATTGTTATAGTGAACTTATAGTTCACTGAATGATTATTCATTTTGCTCCTTGATTATCTTGTTTAGTGTTTTGTTGCTGTGAAATTGCAGTAGATTTTCTGCTTCTATTGTTAGTGAAAGTTTTAGAAATTAGATTATAACATGAGCAGATGATGAACTTTCTGGTATGTTTCTTACTTCCAAAAAACTTGTTTTTCATGGGAGTTAGCGAAAATGAATCAAATAGATAGATTATTAGCAATGATTACACATATTGGTCCTTGCTTGCTCATGTTTAGTGGCTTAAATTGATGTTCTTGTTGATTCTGGCATAATTTACTTTGTTTAGAATGCATAAATTTATGAAGCATATGGTGTGTGATGATTTATAATAATGTTCTCATTCATATGGTGTGTGATGTTTAGATGTTGATGTATATGCGTTAATGGTGTGGAAAGATTATAAATAACAAATAATCTGTGATAGTTTATATGTGTTGATGGTTTAGAAAGACTATGAATGTGTTGATCTTATTCACTGGTTTTTGTCTAGATAACCATGACAAGAAAAGTTTTAAGAACCAACAGATCTCGTTCGACAACTCCTACATCAAGTTTAGACAATCGGACTTCATTGCTTGATTCAAGACAGTCTCCACCATCAAGTAATGGTGTACGTACGCAGTTCTTGAAGTCAAGGTACAAGGTATTCTTCATATATTAATTGAACTTCATTGCTCGATACAAGACGGCCTCTAACATCAAGTAATGGTGTACACAATTCTGGAAGTCAAAGTACAGGGTCTCCTTCATCGTCCTTGTCATGCGGTTAAACCGGAAAGAGATGTTGAAAGTTCATATCCATGGAATAAAGATTTTCAGCAACCCAATGTAGCTTCTCAAGAAACCAGGATTGGTAATACAATTTTTTTCTTGCACTCCCCTTAATTAATTACAGTTACAGTTATTTCAAGTTTCTGAGAACCAGATGATTTTTGTTTTCTGCAGGTGAACATCGTCTGCCAATTGAATTCAATGATATTGGACAACCTTTAGGACCTACTGCTAAGACGTATTATACAAAAGTTGGGAAAATTACTAGGAATCTTCTTTCCCCAGGTTATGCTACTTGGAAGAAGTTTCCTTGGGAATTGAAGGAAGAAGGATGGAGGAGTTTTAGGAATGTGTACATGGTTCCTGAAATTAATAAGGAAAAACTTTTGAAAATGGCTAATCTGGCGTGGAAGAGGTCAAAGGCTACACTAAGAAAGATATGTGATAAATGTAATCTTATTTTTCTTTTCTCACACCAAGATATATAATGCATTTGAGGTGTTGGAGATTACTCATGATTCAAGCGAATAGCTGCAGTAGCTATTGGAAAATATTGTTTTTCACTTGCTCGAGGATGCAGACATGAATAGTGGTCTCAGCATGACAAATTGTGCATCTCGCAGTGACATAGTCGTTAGTTAAGGTATTCTTAATAGATGAAAAACTACCTAATATGTGCCTCATAAGAGGAATCCAATCACCTCAGTAATATGTAGTGCTCTTGAAGAGACCACAAATAGTGCTCGTGGGAGACTATCAGATATGATCCATATTATCTAAGTTTATAGCTCCTTATTAAAGATTAGGAGATGATAATGCCCCTGGAGTGACACTGGTGCTAGTCTTTTTTTTTTTTTTGAATGTGCATGCACTAGAGAAATGTTTGGGATCTATATGATTTTCGATTATTGTTTATATTAGTGGTTATGTACCCCTCTGCAGAGGTACATCGGCATCGTGATTGGTAGGCATATAATCCAATCCCCTCAAATTAAGGTAGAGATTGGAATCTCTCGAAAAACGTAAAATTCGGGTCCGACCCACATTGTTTTAAGAGGAACATTGACATCGTGATTGGTAGGCATATAATCCAATCCCCTCAAACTAAGGTAGAGATTGAAATCTCTCGAAAAAACGAAAAAATTCGGACCCGAATCAAACTTTAAAATTATGAAGCATGAATGTTATAGGTTGGTGTTTGAGATGAAGCACATAGAAAATAATATCATCGTTTTAAGTGCAATACGAAGGATTCCTGCTGAACCCCAGGATCTTTTCTGTTAAACTAAAATATTCTCCTAATATTGATGCACTTTAGCGTAGTATCCCCTGAAGTTGCATCCAGTTATGACTAGTGCTTATTGATTATGTAAGGATTTGAGTTTTTGACTCAGGCAGCCACCTGACCTTGTGAATTACGTCAGGCTTGAAATTTAGTCATAATCACCACTTCGAATAGGAGAAGTTTGTGAACAATTCTTTTATGTATTTTACGTCTTTGGGAAAGGACTTAAAATCCGGATAAATTGATGATATCATATTTTGTTTCTTGAGAAGGCCTTAATAGTGCTAAAATCCATGCTTGAGTTAAATTATGAGATCTCATTGAAATTAAAATATTTTCTCGACCCGGAGTTCGAGATTATGTTATCATAAAACTTGTCTGTATAGATCGGAGTATTTGATACTCATCTTGCTTATTGTACTGCCAAATTGACATCATTATTATACGATCTTTTTAGAGATGAAGCTGATCTAGCTATTACGTACGTAAACATATTACTTTATGGTCCAGAAGTACCATGTAAGGATATAATGCATGTATATTATCTTATTTTTCTAACTTTTGTTTTGCAAGTTACACTTAATTTTAAAAGATAAATTGATTCCACAGTAAAAATGAGTTTATAAAGCCATTCATATTACCAATAAAGTTAAAGCAGCAGACTAAAATTGGTGTTTAATGGACGGAGGGCCTAAACGCAAGGTATACCGTGTTAGTAGTACACCCGGCGCAAAATTTGACAGTCTATCCTCTACAAACTACGAGTACTAAAGTATTTTTCTGAAAGTTGTATAATGTTTCCACCACTAACCCTTTAAGAATATTATACTTCAGGGGGAGTAAACTTGTAGAATCTTCCGCTGGACCTAAACACGATGTACTCTCTTTCCTTCGCCAAGGTTTTGTCCCATGGGGTTTTCGTTGTTAAGGTTTTAACGAGGCAACATATGTGTGTCCAGCATCGTCGATGACTGTTGTACTCTTTTCTCTAGTCAAGTTTTGTCCCACGTGGTTTTCCTGAAGAGGTTTTTAACGAGGCAACACGAACACTGGCCTCGATAATATTTTAAGTTTTAAGAGTTCAGGTTTTGTCCCAAGTGATTTTCCTGACGCAGCCATACAGGTTTTGTCCCACGTGATTTTTTTGATGCAGTTTTAACAAAAAAAAAATCACGGCGGTGACCAACCCCATTCAAAGATCAGGTTTTATCCCAAGTGGTGTTCCTGATTCTGTTTTGATAAAGGAAAAAGTTCAGTGATGGCCAACACTATACTAAAACCCCAACTGTTGTACTCTTTATTTTTTACCAGTTTTTTTCCTATCAGATTTTTCTGACAAGATTTTACAACACGACACATGTGTATTTTGATATTATATTATTTATCCGAATTTTGTCCTATTGGATTCGATAAAGTTTTAATTATACAATTTTTTAAAACGGTGGAACGTCGTGTGAAGAATGTTCAGGCATGGCTGACCAGCGTTTAACTAAGGTCAAGATTAAGATAAAATCGAACATGTTTATCCCTATCTTATTTATGATATAAAATTACTAGATTAAGTCGTAAGTTATTAAACCTTTGGTTGACGCGCATGTCACATATGGATATTTAGCATGGTTTTCTCTAGGCTATATATATAGCCGTGAGATATATTTGGGTGTAACACAAAAGAAAGAATGAATAGACGTTTCCATTTTCTTACAAGTTAAATTTTCTTCCTCAAGCTACCGGATGTGAAAATGTATTATAGTAAGTGCCTAGCTCTGATAGCCCAAAACAGTACATAGGAGGTTGGAGGTGGGCATTCCATCAACCTCTGGCGTAATAATGGCCCCTAATCTGGATTCCAATTTGGCCAATATTTATAATTGTTCTAATCAAAACTTAACACTTGTTACAGGTTTTATTAATATTCAGTACCTTAATAATTTTTAATGTTATTATTAACTAGCTATTTAGCCCGTGTGTTATACGAAACTTAGTTAGTAATTTGACTTGACAGATTAATTAATTTTAGTTGGTGTCAGGTTTAATTAATCTAATCTTTGTTTACAGGTGCCTCATTCTTACAAGTGGAGCTTTAGGCATTGACGGGTCTTTTGTCTCAAAGAAACTCCATAACTACCCGGAGCTTAAATGATAAACAAAGTCAATCACGGCGCCATCAATAGTTATCAAGTTAATACTTCAAAATAAATTTATCTGACCACAAATAAAGAATTCCATGAATAGAATATATTGATTCGAGTAAATTTTGTTTCAATTGATGCAACAAATTAAGGATTATACAGAAATATATAATACCCAACACCGCTAATGAAATTCACCCCATTCTCAAATAAAATGCAGTAGTCATGCTTCCCAATATTTTCTGAAAGTGTACTGCCACAATTAGCAACAGCTTCACATCTCAAACAAAGTGAAACTCAGTTGTGTAGTTACTAATAAAGAGTAGATGCCTTAGTTGGTTGTGCAGTGTGCAAATAGAAAAATACTTATCAAGTTGTATAATTGAATTGAGTTTGTATATATATATATCTAATCAATAGGCCTATGAAGACATCAAAGATTAAACAGATAAAATATTAACTAAATTCAGCTATGTGTGACATCTTTCTCTTAATGAGTTTAAGGGGGCACACACGTACTTCACCAACCATTATAGGCTTTCTATGCATTCCGGTAGATCATCATTTTTTATTCTGACCTGAGTCTACAAAATCAACCGTATGAAACCAAAATGAGTTTATATATATATATACATGAAATCAGTGTTACATCTAAAAAACAGATATGTTTGGCGTTTAACAACACACCACCACAACCCTTGATTAATCGTGTGTTGCTCTCTTGACCTTACTTTATTAAGGCCACAAATGCATACATAATACTTAATCCCCAATATTCAAGGATACTGCTTAACCCATGTGTAGATAGGAGTTTTAATTGGTATATACTATACACTATCAATTTCTTTTTTTTTATCGATCAAAAGGAAATTCATTAAAGAGAGAAGGTACTTAAGAGGGGTATCTCAACCCAATGAATACAACCGTAAGCCGGAAATAGTAGAAAACCGAAAAGAAGTTGCAACCCTAAGCGACTATCTACAAAATTATGGAGAACGAAATAAAGAATCACATTACCATATTAGCCGTTAGACCTAGCATTCTTGTATTTGCTTCGTCCCAAGAAAACGCTTGAAGTTTAACGTTTCTAATGAGACTTCCCAATGGTTTCTTTTTGTTTTGGAAAACCCTTGCGTTCCATTCCTTCCATATACACCACCAAATTGAGACCAGGACGTTTCTCCAAATTATATGGAGTCTTTCGTCTCCCCAATTAGAGTTCCAAGACTTTACATTTAGAGTGATATTGGAAGTATAATTCCAATGACCCCTAAAACCTTCTACAAAGTACTCCCATATTCGTCGTATCCTCCAACAAACATAGAATAAGTGAGCGCTAGTCTCATCGTTTTCATCACAAAAGCAACAAATACTAGAAACTTTCATTCCCCTTCTTAGGAGCTTATCCTTTGTCATTATCCTATCATGAGAGAGTAACCAAAGAAAGAAGTTGATTTTGCAAGGGTAGTCCCGGCTCCAAACAATCTCGGAAGAGTAATTTGGGTCATCTTGCTCTTCTTCATTCCTATTACCATCCTTGACCGTATAATGGCCATGCACATTTCCAACCCAAATTCGGCTATCCGCAACACCTTCTTGAAATTCGAAGGATGTGAGAAGATTGGAAATGGTTGAAACTTCATGAGAGATGGGAGGATAGTACCTTCTTCGAGACGTAAACTTCCATCGTATACTATCGCCTACCACTTCATACATACTAGCCACCACAAAATCCTTGGTCCTTGAGGCTTCATAAGCCAAAGAAAATATATCGCATAACCTTCCTTCGCCAAGCCAAGAGTCTTCCCAAAATCTAGTTTCATTTCCCTCACCAATTTTGAATCTAATACTTTTTTTGAAGTCGTCAAGCTCTTTGTATATATTAACCCAAAGGCTACCTCCTTTGGATCCCTTGGGTTGGAGAGTTTCCAAACCGGTGGAAGTTTCACCGAACTTTTCCACTATGATCTTCCTCCACAAAGCGCCACCACCATTTTTTTAGCAAAGCCGAGTTCATTTGCTTAGTTCTTCTTATACCAAGACCACCTTTTTTCTTTGGTTTTGCAACCAAATTCCACCCAACATTATGAATTTCTTTTATTATTATCATCATCATCCCACAAAAAATTCCTGACAACTTTATCTAGCTTCTTTGTAATGGAGCAAGGGGCAAGAAAGAGAGAGAGGTAGTAGATAGGTAAACTCGCTAGGACACTCTTAATGAGAGTTAACTTACCTCCTCTTGCTATTTTTTTTCCGTTCCAAGAAGTAATTCTTTTCGCACAAGCTTCAAGTATTTTTTCCCACTTTTGGGAGCCTCCTACCTTATCCCCCAAAGGAAGACCAAGGTAGATACTAGGGAAGTTTGCATATTTGCACCCCCAACATGTTTGCATAATTTTCGGCTCCCTCTTCGACCGAAATTCCGTACAAACTACTCTTTGAGAAATTAATCTTCAAGCCCGAAGTTAGTTCAAAGCAAAGGAGAAGGTAACGAAGGGCATCGACTTGTTCATCCTTAGCATCTAGGAATATAATAGTATCATCGGCAAATTGCAAATGATTTATTTTTGTTCCCCCCTCCTTGACCGAGAACCCCGATATTTGATCAAGTTCTTGTGCTTTGCTCAACATGCAACTTAAAACTTCGCCGACAATTGTAAATAGAAAGGGAGATAGTGGATCTCCTTGTCGAAGCCCCTTTTCACTACCAAAATAACCGTAGGGCGAACCATTAACAAGAACCGAGAACTTTGAGAAAGTTAAGCAATTTCTAATCCAAGCTCTCCAAACACCACCAAACCCCATTTTGAAGAGGACTTCATTTAAAAAATTCCAATTTACATTATCAAAAGCCTTCTCAAAATAAAGCTTGCAAACCAACCCCGAAGTATTTTGTCTAAGTCTAGAGTCAACGCATTCGTTTGCTATTAAAACTCCATCGAGAATTTGTCTTCCCTTAATAAAACTTGATTGAGAAGGAGATATTAGAGAAGGAAGGAATACGTTTAGACGCTCCGCCAAGACTTTTGAAACAATTTTATACACACTTCCAATGAGGCTAATTGGTCGGAAGTCTTTAACTTCTTCTACACCCGGCTTCTTTGGAATGAGGGCAATGAAATTATTTTTCAAAGACGAATGAAGAACATTGTGGCTATGAAATTCCTTAAAAATCTTCATCAAATCTTCTTTAAGGAAGTCCCAACAAACAATGAAAAACTTCATGGGGTAACCATCCGGTCCCGGTGCGCGATCAATTCCCAACCCTTTAATGGCACTCTTCACTTCCTCTTCACTAAAAATTCTATCCAACCAAATACAAGCATTTTCATCAATACGCTTTAGGCTTATATTTTTGATCCTCGGACGATTGTTTGAGATTTCCTTGAAAGCGGATTCGAAGTGATTTGCGATTCCCATTTTAATTGCTTCTTTATTTCCGGTCCAATGCCCATTGATTTTAAAGTTGTTGATGTTGTTACGAGCTCTATGACCCTTTACCACACGATGAAAGTGTTTGGTGTTTCGATCTCCGTCTCTAAGGTATCTAATTCTAGATTTCTGTCTCAACATAATACTTTGCCGACGATGAGCCAAATCAAAATTCACTTTTGCCGTCACAAGCATGTCTTCTTTTTCTACGGAGAGACCCCTACCATCATCAAGATCATCTAATTCTTTTAACTTGGTGAGAGCCGTATCTAAAGCCCTATCAATACACCCAAACACTTTTTTATTCCACACTTTCAACTTCTCCTTAAGAACGTTTAGGAGAATTATCAGCTTCTTTACTATCAATTTCAATTGGGATTTTGAGGCATAAGATTGTGAACTGTGTATTCCAAATATATGTTGCTAATATAAGTAGTCCCCAAAGCACATAATATGTTAATCTGAATCTTATGTCGACAACCAAGAAGAATTTTCAAAGAGATAATGAAGTGTACATGTGTAAATCCATGACAATTTATGGAAAAAATCATAAAGTGGATGGATAATTCAGTAGCTATGATCGAATTTTCAACACTGTCGTGTACGTCCATAACTTTTCATGTAATCCATACCCTAATGTTTTTGTAAATAAATAAAGAAATGAATGATAAACTCAGACACAACTCAAGTTGTCCGTAATCCAAATACGAATAAACTCAACTTCATCCTCTTGTAACCTCTTGTCCTTTTTATCAACTTCTTACTGCATAACATGTCACGTTCCTGCACAAAATGATCTTTGATAATGCAAGTCTTAACGACAGACTATAAGTATCAAACCAAAATCCCGACAACAAATTATCACTTATAGATCAGCTAGCACAATAGATAATTAACCAAATATAACCAAAGAGGCAGCTTTGAGTTTAAGAAACCGTGTTTGGATATTAGACAATAAACTCAGTATACTACACATATCCCTTGTCTGCTCATCTAAAGCCAGTTGCGAATTCTCATTCAAGTTTTCTAATAATTTTCTGGCAGCTTGTTCTCTTGATAAATCCTCTGCAAACTGTTTGGTTATTTCATCTAATCTCCTTGCGATCTACAGAGAGTAACACCAATTAGAAAAGCTAAAGAGACTCGACTCGCCAATTGAGTCTTTACGTACTGATATAATTATTTCCGAAAGTGAATTCTAGAACGTAGTCTCATGAATCAACTTTATAAATTTGATCGACGTAACCGCGGTGGTTAAAATCTACAAATTGCAAATCGATAACAAACAGACGACGAAACATGAAGGAATTCAGTAAAATCAGTAGTAGTGTCTAATTTTACGGATTCATTTTTAATTTTCTGATTTGCTGTTCATGCAACTTATGCATAATCAGAAAATTTTATTCATTTCCTAGCCTTTTTTGGGCTTATCTCTACAAAACAAAGATGGCTTATTTAGACTTTAGTATCCAATTTTATGACCAAAATTATATTTAATATCCAGAAAATTTAATAATAGAGTTTAGTACCCAGGATTATAATTGACCGTCGTGACCATTCAAATAAATATTAGATAATTAAGTTCAATGGTTACTTGGTTCTTTAGGAGTCTAGGGTTCAATTCCCATTGGAATTAATTTTTTGGGACTTAACCAAAAAAAAGAGTATTAAGTAATTAAAATTATTAACGTAAATCTAATCTTTAAATCTTTAAATTATTTACTAACTATATCGTCATTTTTTTTATGTTCCCTTTCCAAACCTAAATTAATTAATCAATTGAAGCTAAAGCTAAAACTAAAATCATTAAGATCTTCTCAATGAAATTAGAGTTGCGTAGAGTATTAATGGTGAACGATAGTCGGCTAGATTACTTTTATTTGTTACTAGCGGTGATTAGTATCGTTAATTTCTTTATTTTCTTGTGGGTTGCTTCTCGCTTTTAAGGGTAAAAATGCCTGGCGTTTTTGAGGGCTACCAAAAACTAATTTGGGGCGACTAATAAACAGAATAGGGTCAATATGAAGTAATATCAATACATCCCTTATCCATATATTTTCTTTAATGGCTAATCTATCCTTGCTTAATTAGTATTAATGTTGATTAATTAGTTAATTAATTTGGTTATGGTTAGTGTTAGATGATGAATTTGAGTTATAGTTTTGGAATAGAAATTGAATGTGTTTTAGATTGATTTATTTGAGTTATAGTTTTGTACAATCGGTAGTCTCGTGTTTTTTATTACTACCGATTGTACAAAATTCCCAGATTGATTTTTTTTGGATTTTGATTTCATAATCGGTAGTTTAATGGAGTACCATATCTACCGATTATAGGTGTCGCCCCAAAAATGAATTTCTCAAAATTTACAAAATTTCTAACTCTTCATCTTTCACAATCGGTAGAAATTGAATATTTATATCTACCGATTGTAGCCAGAATTGAATTAAACTTTAAAATTTTAAACTTTGTAATCGGTAGTTTAAAGATCAAATTTATCTACCGATTATACTGGTTTTTTTGTCCAGGACTTTTCTTGCCATAATCGGTAATGAGTGAACATAAATAACTACCGATTGTGGTTAATCGGTAGTATGAGAAATTAATAACTACTGATTGTATTTAATCGGTAGTATAGAAACATAGTTATCTACCGATTATGTAGATTGTACTTAACATCTAACTTCATAATCAACATCCGAAGAAAAACTTGTCAAAAAAACTTAATACATATTTTTCATAAAACTTGATCAAAAAAACTAAAAACATCCATAAAAAACGAAACAAAACACATCATAGAAATTCAAAGTGATCAATCTCATTGATCTCATGAAATTCTTCAACTCCTTGTTACTCTCGACTTGGTCCTAGTTTCAACTCGCTTCTTCTTCTTCTCCTTCCCCTTAGGATCAGCAACAACATCATCTTCCTCAACTGGACCTATGTACTCTCCAGCTTCGTTGTAGTATGGGTTTATGCCTGAGAAGTCTTTCTCCCTGAAAAAGAGTCGAGGATCAAAATCCGGATCGGCCTCCATCCTTCGAATCATTTCTTCCTCAGATCCTTCATCCGAAGATGGAACTTCAACGTAGTTGAGGGGATTGTCAGGACTGTTCCACCAACAATCAGGATCGTTCGTCATTTGTGAAAAATCCGGATCATCCAGCATCATTTGATATACTTCTTCAGGAGTAACTCCTTTCGGCAAAATGAAAAGAGGACGAGAAAGCAATTCAGCCTTTCGAGCCGGAGAAAGACCTTCATCTTCATCCATAACCTAATGAACATACCCAAACATTGATTATTAACTAACTACACAATAGTTATTATAAAAATAAACAAAAGCACATAATCGATAGTTAAAATTGTGAAATATCAACTGATTACACACAATCTGTAGGGCGTGTTTTCAGTATACGTTCGATTATATAATCGGTAGATAAAATTATGCAATATCTACCGATTGTGCATGATGTTCTTCAGGAATGATGAACTCGAGGTATAATCTGTAGATAAAGTTCGCCAGATTCCTACCGATTATGCGTGGTTTCAGAAAATTATAAAAAAGAATTATCATGATTTCTTCAAAGTAATGACTAAAAACATAAAAGTTCGATGTAACTTACTTTTCCTTTCCCTTCTTTGATTATGTTGGAAAATATTTTTGTCGGAGGGTCATATCGTCGGAATCAGTTGACGAATTGATTTCAATGATTTTGGACTCTTAGATCACCATATTTTCCTTTCCCTTATTTGATTGTGTAGGAAAAGTTTTTAGAGCCATTTTAAATGGAGAATGAGAGTAAAGGGAGTAGAAGAATCGGTAGAGGAGAAGAAATTGAAAAGGAGCATGTTTTAGTCGTGAATAGGTAGAGGTAGAGGTAGAGAAGGAAATGAGAAGAAAAAGAGGCGTGAATAGGTAGAGAAAAAGAAGAATTAGGTTTTGGTTTCTGTTTATAAACCTGGCGTTTTAAACTATTATTATATTAATTACTATTTTACACTGTCTTGGAAAATTCCCTTCAGCTTAAGCGGCGTGGACGAACCTTAAACGGGTTGAATTTGTCCATCACCTTAATGATATTGAAATGAGCTTCGTAACAGTAATTTGATCGTTTCTATCGTCACCATTCCTCGAGAGATATCGCTATAACTTCATCATTTGTTTCACTCCTCAAACGATATCAATTGACAAGATAAGTTAAATTCACAAATGGATCAACTTCTCTGCTTATACAATTAAATCGACAAAAAAAGATCATCTTTATTACGGTTATTGGGGTTCCCGGTGTCAACACAAAAATGTTCGTGAATACTCTCCAAATAACTCATACTCATTACACCATTTTTCCTACGTTCTTCTCCTCGCCTCGGATAGAATTGCACATAATGCCTACATAGCGATAAATCTTCCTCTACCTTAAACGGTTGAGCCATTAATCTATACGATGATTTCTTCGATGTTGGAGAGTTAAAATGTATTGGAGGTGCATAAATGAGAAGAGGTCACCCTCCTTATATAGATTAGAGTCTTAACGGCTCTTTTTTTTAAAAGAGCTGTTGAGGCCTGGTGTAACAAGAGTGTACATAAGTAAACTAAGTTCGTACGAATTAACATTCGGAAGTATTGGGATCGCCATTATCTACCGATTTTAACAATCGGTAATCTAACAAATATATTTACTACCGATTTAAATGTAAAATGTGTCCAGAAACCAATCAGTTTCATCATCTTAATCGGTAGGCTAACAATTTTTTAACCTACCGATCGTATATGTTGCCCCAAATTGAAAATCGAAAAAATTATCAAAATTCCACCATTTTGAACATGCATAATAGGTAGTCTAAGAATTTTCTAACCTACCGATTATGTATGTTGCCCCAAATTGAAAATCGAAAAAATTATCAAAATTCCAACATTTTGAACATTTATAATCGGTAATCTAAGAATTTTTTAACCTACCGATTATGTATGTTTCCCCAAATTGAAAATCGAAAAAATTATCAAAATTCCACCATTTTGAACATGCATAATCCGTAGTCTAAGAATCATTTAACCTACCGATTATGTGTGTTGCCCCAAATTGAAATTTGAAAAAATTATCAAAATTCCAACATTTTGAACATGCATAATCGGTAGTTTAATAATTTTTTTAAATTACCGATTATGTATGTTCCCCCAAATTGAAAATCGAAAAAATTATCAAAATTCCAAAATTTTGAACATTTATATCGGTAGTCTAAGAATTTATTAACATACCGATTTTATATGTTGCCCCAAATTGAAAATCGAAAAAATTATCAAAATTCCAACATATTGAAAATGCATAATCGGTAGGCTAAGAATTTTTTAACCTACCGATTGTATATGTTGCCCCAAATTGAAAATCGAAAAAATTATCAAAATTCCAACATTTTGAACATTTATAATCGGTAGTCTAAGAGTTTTTTAAACTACCGATTATAGTATAAAATGTGTCCAGGAACAGGCAGTTCCATCGGTAGATATTTATCTACCGATTGTATAACACTAACATAATCGGTAGATTGTTATCTATCAATTGTTGATGAACATACTTAATCGGTAGGTGATGCAAACCACTTATCTACCGATTATAATGTAAAATTTCAACAAAATAACTTGTTAAAAATAAATCTCTTGCAAATCAATTAATAACTCACAAAAAAAAAACATAAAATCCTTTCAAATGTTAGAAAATTAAACACCAGTAATGTTAAACACCAGAGACATATCCATAAAGTAAAAAACCACAATCTAATTTCTAGGTTTTTTGGTTTTGGTACGAGGACGACGAGCACCAGGGGATAAAAATCTTTCAGCATCAGTGGCATTGGCTTCACCCTCAGGGACAATCGCGAGATCTTTTACTGTGCTTTGCTGCTAGCCTATTAGGCTTATTCGCATATTTCTCCCCAAACTTGCTAGCATAGGTTTCATTATCAATGTTGGAATTGAGGTCTTTATGCTCTCTCATCATATTCTCAATTGATGGAGGCACTCCCGCATTTATGCACCCAGCTATCTTCTTTGAGAAAAAATGCAAACATTTTTTTTTCTGTTTTTAGGCAATAACAATCAAACGATTATTATCTAAAATATTGAGTCGTAATACTAAAATCAAAAGGAAATAACATTACGTACCAGCCTTTCATAACCAGAGGGTTTGTCTTTGGCGATGCAAGTATATTCGGACACTCTGGTGGTCTTTCCTTTATCCTCACGGATCACATGAAGATGAGAATGTTGTCGGTACCATACCATATAGCGTGGATCTACTTCATCACCTCGGTTGACAGGTCTCCCCTCGTTGATCATATATCGCATCATGTTATTCCAATCTTCCACGGATGGGTTATCAAAGTAAACTACTGTGATAGAGTCCTTACCACAAGTAGATTTCTCGACGTCCAATTTGAACCTGTCGCGCATGTGACTCATAGGTTCTTCTTGGACATAATCGAGTTGACACATCACCCTAGAGACATTGTACATGACATATCCAGTGGGATGCAACAAGGGTCCATAGTAAAACGACAACTCAGACCTTCCCGCTATATGACCACTAGCTCGGTTTTCCATGTATGGATCGAAGCATACATCTTTGGACACCATCGAGTCTAATTTCCTCCTCAAAGAAATCAACTCCTGCTCCTTAGACCTTGAATGGTTGTTGTCAAAGATGTATTTTGTTCCTCGGGGTGTTCCTTTCTCCCATGCCGGATTCTCTTTGGCCAACTCGAGGGACGGAAAGTGGTCATAGATCCATATCTAGTGTACATATCAAACCAAGTATGGGAAAATTGATTCTTAAAAGAGAAACAAATAAATAACAATCAAACCATCAATAGAGTTACCAAAATACCTGTAGTAGGCTCACGTTCCCGGAAATTTGGCTAGTTAATTCCCTCGATGCATTTCTCAACTCATCCATCAAGAACGCATGACATGCGATACCCCATGAATAGTCACGAACTTTGTTGAGAGGATGCAAAAGTTGTAGAAGGTTGGCGTCGACCCGGTTTCCACTAGCATTGCGGAAAATGACACATCCCAAAATACAGAGAAGATATGCAGTGGCTGCAACATTGACTTCGTCATCGCTAAACTCTGGATTCATTTCTTCTTTATCCTTGGTGCCTTTGAACATATTCATCAAATGAACCATGCTAAACTGTCTGGTTTTGTAAAGAAAGCACCGTTTGAACTCATCGTCGGATGTGGCTCGATCCCAACCAAGGCACTTCTGAGTGTAGAAATAAAGTTGGTCCCAGCTTAACTGCTTCACATAATCAAACTTGACCGTCGTACCATGGTCAGCGAGACTTAGAATCTGCACCATATCATCGGGGGTGATCGCCATCTCTCCCCACGGCATGTGGAAGGTATCGGTCTCCGGATACATCCTCTCCATGAAGGCTGGTATTGAAACCCGGTCATGCTATAACATTGAATTCTCGGTAGCAGTAGATAACCCCGAGTTCAGTATAATTTGCTTAAACCGTTCACACTCACCGTCTAACGGACAATCTTTCATCTTTCTTGGTGCAGCCGTAGGTTTGAGTAGACGAACCGCATCAGAATGGTCCTAATATACACGACGAATTATAAAATAATTATAATAACAGTTAATACTTCTACGAATAAAAAGACAATATGTTAAGAATGGTGTTTTATAATTATTACCTCAGTTGAATAAATTTCTTTCGCCCAAGAGTCTTTGTACCCAAGTAATAGATCTCCTCCATCTCTTGGTAACCCAGGGATTTGGCCTTCTTGAATACCCTTCATCTTCAAAGAGGAGGGACCTTGTGTCCTCCTTTCTTCTTAATTGTCTTCTTTGTACCACTTGGTTCTCCTTTATATTGGTATCTAACTTGTGGAGCACTTGGTTCTCCTTCTTCTTGGTTTCTACTTCTTGGAACACTTGGTTGATCTCCTTCGGTGATAGAGATTCCGCTAGCGCTCTTTTCTCTTCTTGCACTAACAGTTACTTTCTTACCCCCTTCATGACGAGGCCACGAAACAATTATATCGTGGGATTGCTTAGATCGCCTTTCCCTAAAAAATAAAATAAAGAACAATTATTTCCAACAAGTAATCACTACATAATCGGTAGACAAAGTATATAAAACTCAACCGATTGTTTATAATCAGTAGTAAAAAAAATAAACTAACAACCGATTGTGCAGAATCGGTAGCACATGCTCTACATTATCTACCGATTATGCATAAAAATTGGAACAAAAAAGTCCAAGCTATGGACACACATACAATCGGTAATTACATAAAAAGATTAACTACCGATTATGTGTAAATTTTGGTACAGGAGGACAATCGGTAGTTAATGACTAAATATAACTACCGATTATGTAGTATGTTTTGAGGAATCACTAACTTTCATAATCGGGAGTTTAACCCTATACGAAGCTACCGATTATGTGTAATTTTGGGTCCAGGAATATAATCGATAGTTAATGACTAAATATAACTACCGATTATGGTCGATGTTTTGAGGAATCACTAACTTTCATAATCGGGAGTTTAACCCTATACGAAACTACCTATGATGTCTAAATTTTGGTCCAGGAATATAATCGGTAGTTTATGACTAAATATAACTACCGATTATGGTCGATGTTCATGAGCAATGAAGAACACTAACATAATCGGTAGTTAAATACAAACACGAAACTATCGATTATGACATATAACCTAAAACGCTTGATATTCTATTAACGATTTCATTCGATTGAAGCAAAATAAACACAAATAATGGTAAACCCTTACCTTATTGGAGCCATTACAAAGTTTCGGAGAGGCTGATTGTCGGAATCAGTCTCTGTATCTAGGTCATCATCTTCGTGTTCTTCGTGTTCTTCACTATGTTCTTCAACGATCTCTCTATTTCTTATTCTCTCGGCAAAATTTGGCCAGTTAATATTATTAGGTTGACGGGTTGTTTGTTTTTTTTCTAGCCATCTTTAGATTATAATTACGACGATGAATGGTTTACGATTATACGATGAATTGGTTTACGATTAATCGGTTTACGATGAATTGAATTGTGCCACAATCGATAGTTAAAACAAGAGAAGAAGAAGAGAAGAAGGTGAGAATCGGTAGAGAAGAAGAATGATAAAGGTTTAGGTTTTTAATCTTTTATTAGTGAAAGGATTAATGATATTTTTTTTATTACTGCGAGGGAATATAGGTATTTTTACATACTATTAAGTTATCCATAGCCACACCTATTGGATGAGTTTAAAATAGTTGCCCCAAATTAATTTTTGATAACCCTCAAAAACACCAGGTGAAAATGATGCTGGTAATACCGTTAATGTAAGAGACGAAAGTATTGGTGGCCAACCACAAGAACATGATGAGAATACGATCAACAGACTGTAATATTAAATTGAAATTTCTAAAACTGGAATATATTCTTCTCTTTTCGTGCGCGCTTATTGGTTTAAGATTACAGATTGTATATGGGATTGGTTTCCGTCTTACTGGCACATTAACATGCCTACTGCATTTTTTGGCTAGCTACATTGTCTGTGGCTTTAATCTTATTTTGAATCAAAAGACGTGGAGTAATTTCATTACAACCAATAGGTATTGCGCTGTCCTAAAAGACGCATGCTCTTTGAGTGGCGTCTCTTTGTCAGTAAACTCAACCAACCTTCACTAATCTATTATAAACAGGTGTGTTTAGATATGTCTCTTCAGTGTTTTCTGTTTTCTAGATGTCCATTTTAACTCCAATTTCATTAAGAAGACTTTAATGGTTTTAGCTGAATATCTTAATGGTTTTAGCTGAATCAAAAGGAGAACCATCGAATAGCTTTAGTTTTAGTTGATTAATTTAGATTCAAAAGAGAGAACATAAGAAGAAGATGATATGGTTAGTAAATAAATTAAATGTTAGATTTAAATTAGTAATTAATATTATTTAATATTCATTTAGATGGTTAAGACGGTCAACTATGAGTACCAAACTCTAATATTAAATTTATGGGTACCAAACATAATTTTTATCATAAGATTGAATACTAAAGTCTAAATAATTCAATAAAGATAACTATTAAGATTGCATGATTGAAGAATCATAGTTGTTATTTTTCTAAGAATTAATTTACAATTACAACTAATATCACCTTTTCAGAAACTTTAAAGTATTTACCTGCAACTCTTTCAAAAATTCTCATTTGTGAACTTTTCCATTAGTAGGACCATCATTACTTCAGGCATTAACCATTCAAATCTACTCTGTGCATACCTTTTCATCATTAGTTTTACTATTGTCTGTTCTCTCTTCTAATGTCATGCATATATCAGGTTAACCAATTTGTGCTCGTGCTGTCGTTCTTAGTTTAAAATCATTGTTGATTCAACTATCCTGCCCTAATATCCCAGATAGAAGACCTTAGAGAATCAAAAATTCAGAAAAAGAAAAAAAGAAAAACATGGGAGGTTGCTGCTTGCTGCTTTAACCCATTAATATGTGAAGGTGCTGCTGTGTATATCAAGTCCAGGTTTATGTACTTGTATTGGTGCAAACAGGTGGGACTATGCAGGTGGAAGAGATGGTTTTGGAGAAGGGGTGGAACTGATGGCGTATGCAAGTGATGCAAAAGATGGTGCTGTGAAGGTTTGGAGAGGAGCAAAAGCTCCTCTCTGTAGAGTTTCTTCGAACAGCTAAAGTGCAGGCTAATGGTATCATCTTTGTTGTAGCTTCTATTCCCTTTTATAGCTCTTAAACCCTGCGATTTCAAATTCGATTGAGAACCCAATAATTATAAACCTTTACAAGCTCTGACTGCTGCAAAATCCACAACATTCAACACCCCAAACTGTTGGCAACAACCCATCTTCATGGTTGGTTTCTCGGCAAGGATCCAAGACTCTAAAATATTCAAAACCCAATATTTCGTGTTGTATTCCAACTTCTTCTAACCCATCTCGGACAATCATAGGGACTACTTTGTCGTCTTGAACTCTTGGCAGCAATAGGGAGAAGATGGTCGTTCAGGATTTTAGTCAAGCACCTTGTGAACGTGATTTTGACAACGCAGAATCAACTCTGCTCTTAATTTCCAAGACTTTCAATGTCTCCTTCCCTGTAACAATTTCACACTCGACAACTAGCCATTCTCCTAAACATTCTCAAATGCACAAACATTCAGTAATTTTCATCAGTCATCCACAAAATTAACAAACTTTTCCGTTCAAAAGACTTTAGAGAATCAAAAATTCAGAAAAAGAAAACAGCAAATAAGAGGCCTGGAGTTTACCTTCTTGATGCTCATACAACAAATCTCCTTTGGAACCTTTATTGGTTTCATTTGTTCCAATGTCCGGGTTATATCGTCGCCGCTTCATATTCTATCAGGCAACACTCCCTCAGAAAGCTTTGATGACTCTACGATGGAGATTTTGGTTACCTATTGAGAGATTTGAGAAGAGAACGAGTTCTCCATTATAGCAGTTTAACCTTAAACCCAGAAAAACTCAAGCATTAAAATATCAGATATTGAGAAGAAGGGTGAGTTGGAAATCTAAAACGTAATCTGGGGCATGATTTATGAAGATTAATTTAGGAGAAAAGGGAAGAATAGAATCAGAGGATACGGCAAAGAAAAGGGAAAGAATAAAATTAGGGTCTTAGTTTTGTAACGATCGGCATTGATCACCTACCTCATTTCGTCGCAGCAAAAAACATCGAAAAGATCTTAAAACTCATGAATTTTTTTGGTTTATATTCTTTTAAACGGACCGGAAGCTTTAGAATTTGAGCTTTGTACAATTTTAAATTAAAATATTTTAAATTGTTTTAAAATTATATATATAATATATCATTAAAAGTTATCATGATCCAAAATTTTAAATCACGATAACTCTATTTAAAAGGCTACTATATTTGGTCATGGTCTTAAATTTTTTATTTACCGCCAAATGTTGTTATGGTTGAAATTTAAGACCGTAAAGATTCTAATTTTTTTCTATTTATTTTACTTAAAATTTAAAAAAGTCGTCAAGTTGATAAATCACGATGACGAAGAGTCCTATAAAAATCATGACAATTTTTTTAACCATGACGATTCTTTAAATTTTAAAATTCAAATTGACCATGAAAAGTCATCATGCTTTAAATTTATATACCATGACATTTAAAAGAGTCTTCATGGTACAAAATTTATAAACCATGTCGATTTTTCATGAAAATATTTAATATTATTGGCTTAATGAAAAATCGATATGTTCCTAATTCAGTACCTTGATGATTTTTCATGCAAATCTGAATAGAAAAATTTAAAAAATAAATTAAAATTTAAAATTTTTAAAAAATTAACTCCTAATTAAATAAAATTAACCATAATTAAACAAGAACAACTTTACCATTAATAAAAATATTTGGTTAAAGAATTTTCGAATTTGGTCCAAAATGATCCGATTTTATCTTATATAATAAACCTTTTTAATCAAGGCAGCCCCAATTAAACCATGCTAAATTTTGTAAGAGCTATCATTTAACGGGTACAAATTCATGTGACAAATATAAATACTCGTACAGAAGATAGAAGTCATGAGCACTAACGCACACAAACTAGAATACAAACAATGATATTTTCGTCTCCCTTTCGTAGCAAAATTATAGGAGCATAATGCAACGTTGTAACCCGCACACTCTGGAGTCACCACAATGTGTCTAAAGCGACTGCTGCCTCCGAAAATGATTCATCTTTTAGGACCAATCTACAGTATATCAACGGGAAAGCAAAAATTAATGTTGGGATGGGATAAAGATTATCTCGGAGAAGCATAGTACCAATCTAAATCCCTCTGGGGCAATAGGAAGTAAGTTTTTAGGACCATGTAGCTGTAGGTGAGTTAGATAGAGAAAGTAGTAAGTAATAGTACATGTATTCACGAGAAGCTTAGTCATATGATTCTGATTCTCTTTAGCACAGCTACTTAAGTTACTCATTATTCCGAACACTCTTTTTCTCTATGTCCATGACTGCTAGGGGTGCACAGAAAATTGAAAAATCGGGTAGATTGGGCCAAATCGGGCCAATAATAAACCGAACCGAGTCGAACCGAAAATCTAATGATAATCAACGGTTTTAGATTTAAGAAAACTGGTTGACCCCAGTTCGGTTTTGGTTAACCAAAAACCGAACCGAACCGATTTGGTTTAAACTGATTAATATATGCCTTAGTTCTGAGTAAATACAGACCGTAGGATCTGAGTAAAAAAAACTTACCTAACCTAATCTTTCTCCCTGGCTCCCTCATATCCCATCTTCTTCGATTTTGTAACTGTAGGCAGAGGCAGAGGTGAACTGGTCACTGAACAATCCAGTGATTTTTTCTTCGATCATCATCATCATCATCATCATCATCATCTTCTTCTTCTTCTTCTTCTTCTTCTTCTTTCCTATCAAGTTTAACAAGTTCTAACTTCTAAGAACAATCACCACCACACCAATGGAACCCTAGAAGCTATAGCAGAAAAAATCATTGAGTATTGTTAACTCAATAGGTACAGCGTATCATTATCCCTATTGCTATTGTTCTTTGATTATGAATTTATGATATTATGTGTTAGAATGTTATAAATGTGAAAAATTAGAGTTTATAAAATTAAAAATAATTGGGTATTTTTGAAAATTAGGGCTAGTTAGTTTAATTTAGTTGCTACTATAAATTTGGTAAGGTTATTTTTGATTTTTTTATATAATTAGGGCGAGCCATGAAGCAGAGGTCATGGGAGTGGTTAGTGCCTGATGCAGTCATTAGGGATGGAATTAGCAAGACCTATCCTTAGGCTAGCAAAAGAATCAGGGAGTAGTTGATCTAAGTGTCCAAAATAAGATTATAGCAACATTCCCTTCATCTCCATTTCTAGGTTCCATCAGATTAACACCCCAATAAGAAAGAATGGATGATGTTCTGATAGTGGGTTTATTGTTTCTAATTTCTTGGTCAACCCTTGCTTTTATTAGAGTATTGACACTTGACACTTCTGAACTCATCAATAAACACACAGCACACACTTACTAGTACAACACTCAGCCTTTGACAAAATAGCAAAGCTAAGAGTGGGAGTGACTCTTGGGTTACTTAAAAAGTCATAAGCCACACTTTATTATAATTAGACTTCATCAGTTGACCTAACACTAATCCCACAAGTTCAACCAAAACTACAGCTAATAATAATCATATACTAGTGATGTGGTGACTTATTTTGCTTTGAATCAAGTAAAGGCCAAAGCTGTGTATTTATATTTGTTAGATATCAACACTGAACTACTTACCATTTTATAGATGTACCAGTTTACCTGTTTGTTTTTTTTACCTTTTTCGTTACGATGGCATGACTAAACATTTTGTGAAGCCAACAGAATTTCACTTATAGTTGGGGTTTTTTTTTTGAGTTTTTATAATGATATGGAGTGAAAACTAGTAGACCAGTGTAAAGTAGTCTACAGTGTTTGGTGAGTGATATTTGTACTACTCATGTTCCTCTAGTAATTACATGATAGCAGAAATAAACACAATCAAACAAAACAAAGATCGAGTCTCCGGAACGTAAACTGTTGAGTGAAGTCATTTTATCTGCCGTACCCATACTTATTTCTTTATTGACACAATATTAAAATTGCTGACTTCAACTAGAGTAGTTGCTGCTTGCTTAGATTTAACATGGAATTTGGGCCATTAGTCTTCTATCTTATTCATTTTTTTGGTTCACTTGTGAAGGTTTCTTAGTTCATCTTCCTAAAATCTGCATTAAGGGAGAAAAGCTAATGTGTAGCCATTTTTTTTATGTATGCTAATTTTGTAGGAATAGTTGGTTACAACTTACAAGTGAAAGAAGCTATTCTATTTTTATGGTCTGGTGAATCCTACAAAGAGTATGTGAGCTGGGGTTGGTTGCTAGACACTGGAGATTGCGGTGAACTGATTCGTATCATTTGCATTTTTGTGTTGTTCTTTTCCTAAACCTTTTCTTAGTTTCATATTTGGAGGGGTCAAATATGCATAGCACTATCTTTTTTTACTTGGTTAATAGCACTCACTCATTCTAAGTTATCTTGAGTTCTGTCTTTGACTCTTTGTTGTAAATATCATTTGGAAGATTGAAATTGATTGTGTTGTTGTGCAAGTTGACTGTATACTCTACTCATCTTGACAACTGTCTTTGTTGTATCATTCCAAGAACTCAGTTTAGGGGATCATGTTAATATCCATGTTTGAACTGATCATGTTAATATCCATGTTTGACTTAGCTAATGCCAATTTTCTCGTATTACAGACTTGCTGTTAATAAGTCTATTTGATTTCTGATCATGCACGAATCTATTTCAACATCTTCAGTAAGATTCTCTACTTGCTTAGCTATACACAAAAATTAATTTGGAGTTGTTGATTTGAGTTAGTGTAAATCTGTATTTCAAATCCATACACAAATTTCTTTGCAAGCATATGTTTCTTCTAATGGAATGCGGCCACCTCCACCTCCACCTCCACCTAATAAACGCTCAGCTAAAGAGGGTGCAATTCAGAGTGCAGTTGGAGATGCAATTGAAATTGTAATATAGATTATTACTTTAATTTTACCTGTTATATCTCTCAATAAGTTCAATATCAAGTTATACTTTTCATGCAGGTGACCACATAGAGTGCATCCATGGCGGGTGGACTGCAACATCCATCTGTATATGCCAGGATCCATGGTCAATCTTACCTCTACTCTAATATTTCTCCCACTTTCCAGGTCGGGAGCACAGTTTGTCAGAATGTTAACAGTTCACATGTGAATGGAGGTTTGTAAAGTTTCTTGCTGCTTCTGAACCAGGGACATGGCATTTCTTTTCTGTCTCCCATGTCACCTATATTTGTGCAGGCACCAGCTTCGTCCCTTCTTTTTATCTATTCCTTGTATCTAGAAGACTAGAACTGTATGGGTTTATGTTGTCCTTCATCCCACATTTATGAATCATTGGCTATGGAGGAATAGTTAAGATGTTGCACTCTTAAGAGGTATATTTTGCACATTGTTTCTAGTAGTTTTAGCATTTAGTATGGCGACATGTAATGGGTCTGCAAGGTTCTGTGTACACTGAATCTGGTGTCATTTTGGATCAGTCTGATTTATGAAAAATTTGTTAAATTTGAAAATTTCCGGTTTACTAAAACCGGTTGGTTTAAAATCGAAACCGAGTCGGTTCATAACCGAACCGAACCGAATTGCTTAATGGTAATACTCGGTTTTCAAAACCGAAAAACCGAGACTATCAGTTTCGGTTATGGCTGGGTCAAAAACCAAACCGAACCGTACCGTACCATGTGCACCTAATGACTACCTACTTTTTGTTGATTTTTTTACTATCATCATCAATCAATTACAAAACGTCACTTTCACTTCTTTCATCATTTCTTTTGTTTTCATTTTTATAATCATAGAGAATTTTATAAATATAATTGGGCTAAATTATTAAAGACTGCTAGATTTAAAGCCAACTAGGTAAGGATGATAAGGGGTGTTTAAATAATGTAAGACAACTATGTTATGGTTTAGTTTTTTAGTTTGTTGGTTATATAACCTTTAAAATAAATTTTATTGATGTAAAAAACAAATAAAATAAGATATTTTTTTAATATCTAAAATTTCTATAGATATTTATCTAATATTCAAAATGGGATATTCTACCCAACCTTTTATTTTTTAATTAAACTAAATTTTTATGCAGCTGACAAAACTACCCTTTGGTACATGTACTATACAGCTATAGCCTACATCACGGGTTACCTGTTACAATCTAAAATAATCTTTAATTCTCTCTATATCAGACACGTAATGTTTCCTTTTCTTATTAAAGCTCACCATTATCTAAGATAACAACTCACCATTTACTTAAATCTAGTCTCAACCCTAGCCTCTATTATCTCCCTTTTTTGAAAATTATGCAACTGCAGGTTGCTCGATCCATTGAACGAAGAGAAAAACACAGTTACTCAATCGATCCCATTAGCTCAGCAGTTTAATCTTCTTTCTCCTCGTTTTTTTTTTTTTTCAAAAATATTGGCGGTGAAACCAGTATTTGTATATATATATAAGCAGATTCAGAGAAAATGGTGAAGTCAATGGTATGATTTTGATTTGTTACAAAACCAAAAGTTTGTACGTCCAATCCAAACTGATTTTAAAAGAACCGATATTTGAGCGAGACAATCGATATTTGAACGAGACAGACGAGATTTTCATTTAAATCTCGTCTCGGTAAGATTTTGAATTTCGTCTCGCTAGTGTGATGAAACCGGTAATGTCGCCGGAATATCGGATAAGACGGCCGAGATCGACTACACTGGACTGAAGTATAAATTAAAGAGGATTTGGTTTGTAGCTAAGCAGCTTGGGTCTTCTCACCCCTTCCGTACATTGCTGGTGGTTGGTAGTTTGTGCATAATGATTACAAATGGGTGGGATCCCATTTTTCCAATGCTATCTAGTATATATATATATATATGTATATATTATATGTATGTAACCCGTTTTATCGTGCATATTTTTCCAACATTTTCTGGGTAGATTACATTTTAGTAGTAGAAATCTGGATGAAACCAAATATATTATCGACTAAACCTAAATGAAACCGGTTTTATCCTGCATATTCAGACAAAAAAATATGTTTTCTTCAAGTGTATCTGGTTACATCCTACATATTCTGATAAATAAACATGTTTTTCTTATGATGTATCTGATTTCATCATGTTTATTTAGATGATTATTTATTTTTATGGTGAAGGTGATGGTGGTGTTTGTTATATTTTATTACTATTGAATGTGGCGGTGGTAATAATGTGGTGTTTGTTGCGATTGAAAATGTTGGTGATGGTGATGGTTGTGCTAGATCTTTATATTTTATATGAAACGGATGGTAGAAACACCGGTTCTACCTATATTTATTTTGTTCATCTACGAATGACATTAGATGCAACCAGTTTCATGTTAACTATTTTTTAAATAATTTTTTTTATTAGTTTAAGTCATGATGCATCCAGTTTCATCCAAGCTATTTTTCGAATAACTTTTTCTATTTTATTTTAATTTAGGATGCAATCAGTTTTATCCTAGTTATTTTCTTTCGAAATAAAGACTTTTAAATTTACTATCAACAATGAATCTTGTTTTATAGATAATTTAAAACCATTTCCAAGAATATAAGTTTTATTAAAATCAGATATATATTTTGAAAGTTATGAATTCTTTTTTGATTTGTTTTTAAGTTGGAGAAAGAAATGATACAAAAGAAAAAAAAAATAAAGATAAGGGATATAATTGTCTTGGTTTTTTAGTGTCCATTTCACCCATTTCTTATTTTTACTTGTCCACTTTTATCATATTTTAAAAAAAATTGGACATTAGATCTATTTTCTCTTAATTTTTTACAAAACCTAATTTATCTCACAATGCTCAAAATCTTATGTTTAAAGTAATATTTTTATCCCAAAATCAATAATCATGAATATAAATTATCTGCCGACTGTTTTTGGTGTTTTTTATTTAAACCCAACCGATTTTTCTTGATATGTAAACCCAATTTTCTATTTAAAAATGGCCTCAATCGATAGGTAGTTAAATAGTTGCTTGTCGATTATAGTGTAGTCTTTTTTTTTCCCCAAACTACTCAAGTACCTCAATCGGCAACTAAGGAAAGCACTAGCTTGCCGATTTAAAACCAAAAACTGGACAAACTTTATGTCTCAAAGAATTACAAAAATCAGCGAGTACTTATATTGTTGGTTGCCGATTGAAAAAAAGAAACAAACGAGTTTTACAATGAAAGTTCTATATTGATGTCAAGTTCAACATCATAGAACATTACAAACAAACAATATACATCATTATAGATACAAACAACCACCAAATATACGTAATTGTAACGAGCCATCATTCTATGAAAAACTAAGAGACGACAATGAAGACGACCAAACGATAAGTATGCAAGTAAAAAAGAAAAATACAAGAATTCAAGTGATATTAGTACAGCGGGTCATGTGATACTTGTCGTTTCATTTTGAATCTCCATCATAAAACCCCATTGTTTTATCTAAAGGTAACTTTCATTCCTTAGTCTGCTATCAAAAGTAGGCCATGCATCAATATTTACACAAGCTCAAAACTTAATCAAAAATTTGAGAATTATAATCAATTACCAAATATCTTTTTTTCTTTTATCGTAATAAGAAGACTTTTTATCAATCAATTTAGACTAGGACAATGTCCATTACAAAGAGCTTCAGAAAAAATCGACCTCATATTTTAAGATAGGTTTAACGTAGTGAATAAAGAGACTGACTCATTCCTAACTCTCTTAGACCATCTGCAATCGTTGAATAAACCGACGATCAAAGATTAAATAAAATCGATAGTCGTCCATTTTACGCTATAGCCGTGCAATCAAAAATAGGTTTTAATCGAGAAAATCCACTGTTCCAGATTAAAAGCCATCGCTGATCGACGATGATAATTTATAGTCGCACGAAATTCTAACATCTCGTTTGGGAGCAAACGAAACTCTAACATCTCGCTTAAAAACACGGGCGAAGGGTTGACATTTCGCCAGCTCAAGCGGGATACTAAAGTTTCGCTCCACCAGACGATACCCCAGCACGTCGCCTACACATAAGCGAGTTGCTGAGATACCGCCCAAAATTTTAAAACCCGGGCGAGATGCTAGCATTACGCTTAGGATTAGACGAGACTACAGGGAGTCGCTTGGAGCTGGGCGAGCCTAGATGGGTTCGCTTGTTCTTGGGCGTGACTCCAAGACTTCGTTTGTTACTTGTTACTTGTTACTGCCAACAGTCGGGTTAATTTAGGCGTAGTCCCACTAACTTGATTGTATAAAAGATTCAGACAACACAGGCATAGTTTCCGGTTATTAGTATGTAGTTAAAGTGAAGGTGCATCAAAGGTGTTCTATGGTTGTTAATACCTTGAGAAATTTTCATTCACAGCTTATTGGAGGTATTTGGTGTATAATACTTAGACTGATTATTTCAGAGATTTAGTCAATGTAGGAAGCATATTTGCCTATTAAATAAAGTTCTATAATATTGTAAGTGAAATAGACATGCGAGAGCTTGGAATCTCGCCTACATCTCAGCGGGACTCCAGCATCTCGCTAGTCTATTTCCCCACACAGATGCTTCATACGCTCCATAGGCAAAACTCTAGGATTTCTCCTCTGTGCAAGCGGTATTCCTGCATCTTGACCGGATCATTTTTCACACGATTTCTTCGCACAATTCATAGACGAAATTTTGGCATTTCGCTTGTACAAGCGAGATACTGAGATATCGCTTGGGGAGTGGGCGAGGTGTTGGGATTTCGCCTGTATGTTTGTTTTGCAGGCGGTAGACCACAATCTCGCTTGTACCAGGAGAAATGTTAGTGGCTCGTCCGTCTTTCCAAGCGGTATACTGGTACTTTGCTTACACCCAAACGGTACTCTATGCCCTCGCCTGATCGTTCACCGCTGTTTTTGACCCAGATCAAAGATCAAATTTTTTGATCTTTGATCGATGGGTATAATCGTGTGATTGTGGATGCCCTTAGGTAAAATAAACATCAATTACATTTATATGTTCTCTCTTAAGGAAAATTGAAGTACAATTATTAAAACAATCAAAATAAGAAACACTCATTCATAATATTCATAACCCTGCAATGTAGGACCACATTGTCACCTCTAAAAGCCTCCATAATACTTTTGATATCACTCACAGAGAAAATATCAAATGTCTCTTAAAGCTTTAAAAACTAGAAAATGGTTTCCATAAAAGTCAAACACTCTGCCTCTTTGGGACCAGTAGTTAGTCTAGCTAAAGCTCTTGCATGGATGCAGTCTCCTTGCTCCTGCTCCATTTCATTCGGTAAACTAATCATAAAAAAATATCAATTAGCATAACCCTTATGTTTTTTTAAAAAAATCAATAAATTAGGGAAGTTTTAGTTCAAATATATTTACGGGAATAATCTAGTACTCGAAGTTGTGGTAAAACAGATTGAAATTAGTCTCCGTAACAATTTCAGAAGATGTAATTTCTGATTTTTAGATATAATATTGCGTCTATGCTTCCATATAAACCAAACCTGACCATTTGTTGGAGGATTAAAACTTGTGTAAAACGGTTGGATACATTAGTGGAACCAACACATGTCACATACCAAGCACATTCACCCGAAGCATACTCTTAGGCCAAGTCCTTCAATTGTATTGTGTTGATGAGGAAATAAAAATATGCACATATATATACAAGCCAGTGGAATAAGAGTGTCTGGGTTCAAGAGTTTCTTATAACGCTATGCTCTGAGAGTGATAGAAAATCCAAGTTTTGAGGACCCTGATCACTATGATGAGCTCGAAAGAGTGTTTTTGTTATACGTGTTAGGACAATGTCTTTTTCCAAATGCTAGCTCAGTGGCAAGTTTTGGTTTTCTCGAAGAGTTTGAATATTTAGAGTTAGCTCCAATTTATAACTGGGGGTGTGCATTGTTATCGGGGTTATACATAGGTCTCAGTGAATGCTCGGGCTCCAAACCATGTTTGAATTGTTTTTGGGGAATCTTGGAGGTAAAAAACTATTTTTTTTACATCTTTTGGTTAATTTATTTATTTTAAATATTAATTTACTAACTAATTAAATCTTGGCAATGTTTTCACAGTATTTGTGCTTGCTTTACACAAAAAAAATAATGTTTTTTTTCCCAATTATAGAGAAGTACCAAACTCATAACTGGATGACCAATCATATTAATGATGTTAAACATTCTACCCTGACTCATAGGCTTCAAAAAAGGTGTAGAATAAGGCATTATATTTTTATCATGCCATATACGGAGTATCCAGCGTTATAAAGTGAAGAAGCTCAAAGGATGCTACAGTTGAGATTAAGTCGATCGGTGTTTTACAGTACTCATTCTGGAAAGGTGTTTGGTACTTAGGCTTATATAGCTACAAGGGAGAAGAGTAAAAGCAATCAACCTACTTCTACGCGAGGAGATTTCTTATGAAGATTATACGCTATTGTTGCAAACTGATAGAGAATGGGAACATGCTGATGAGTTGGTCGTGGAGCTTGTTGATATGTAATTATTTTCATTGGTTCACCATAATTTGGAAGCCTAAAATTGCTATTGAGCCGCAAACTATGGGTGGGAGCCTAACATTCCCAACCTCCACCACCAACGTTCACTTCCTTCTTGTATTCCAGTAGTCAGAGAGGTTTCATCTTCTTCGTCATCTATGCCACCGTTTGGTTAGGAGATACAAAATATTGATCCAAAAGGAGAGACTATCATATTTATAATTACTTCTCAAGCTCTCGATCGAGCTTATCTATACTTGGGGTACAAGCTGCACAGGAGGAGTGGCAAAGTAGAACGAATGATTTGTATTGGCGACTATAGAGAATACATGAATGTTACTTGCAAAAGACGACCCAAATTAAATGATGAACAACACGCATCTTAAATTCCTACTATAGAATCATCCTGTCGTGCAATTCAAAGAAGTCGTGGTAGTCGTAGATACCGACAAAACATTCATACAGCAGAAGTCGCGCAAGAAACTCTTCTGACATATGTTGTCCTTGACGATGTAGGGGTTTTAGAAACCTCTGGTGGTGGTCCACTCTTTCGGGATGTTCCTTTTTATACCCTGATTGCTACTCCAGGAGGAGTTTTTAGCCTTTATTGGCTCCCTTCATCCCCATGTTCCTTTTCAAGGTTTTGATGATTCTAATAAACCTCTTAAGGCTAATCAATATTCTATCGATGTCTTGTTAAAGAGAGAATACGATCCAAACTGGACCTTTCCTGGTTAAAGACATTAGTAGATTAAATTTTGATGTAAATGAGCGTAACGAAGATTATTGATTTAATTGAATACATTCTGGCGATTACCCTTATCATTTCAAACTTAAAGATAACAATTTTATGTTTATTAAAAACAACTAGCAAAATCCGAAGAAATGATGCAGTAAAATTGACATGCGCATCAAAAACTATTCTGTTTTACTATAATAGTAAAACATCAATCAAGAAAAGGTAAAATACATTTATAAGTTTATCTTCTGGTGTTTTATGTAGTATATATTAGATGCGTGAATCTTAGGTGTTTTCTGTAGTATATATTAGATGTGTGAATCTTAGGCTTGTAGGTCTTCTATAAAAATATTGTGAATGAATAGCTTAGACATGTGTTCCAATAAAAATTACATTAAATCAAAAATAGTTGTTGGATTTATAATAATGAAAGGCCATGATTGAAATTAGAAGTTATATAGGGACCCTTGGATGGAAAATCAATCAACGACTGAGATTGGAACTCAGCGACAAAGTCTTGGTCGCTAGCGGCTCAGACTAAGCCGCGCGACCAAATACCTATCGAGCGACAAAGTCTCTATCACTCGATAAGTACTCTTCCGCAGTGTGCAAATAAACAACACTACAGGTTTTCCCAACTAATTTTCCTATTTACCCTATCCATAGTGGCTCAAAATGGATAAATTTGTTGATTTTCCCACCCTTAAGACTTGGCCTTAACTACACTTTAGATCTTAAATTGACTATTCCAAGTTGAAAACTTCAAGATTCATTTTCCACCCTCTCTAGTGTTTTTTTGTGTGGCTCCACCATTGCTCGGATAGTCGGGTATAGGCTCATTATGAATTTTGACAATTTATCTATATATTCCTTTAAAGGACTAATTCAATCGCATTCCCCCATCCATTTATATTGATTATTGTTCAAACACACAAATATTAAAATTGCGATCACCCAACTCACCCACAAATACTAAAAAAAAGAAAAAATATTATATTTATATAAAATAATATTATACATATTTAGAAAGATATACTAAAAAAGAATAAAATTTATAAATATCAATAATATTTTTTTAAAAATATTATATATGTGGTATCACGATGGGATGGAGGAAATCCCGTCACATTAATCGAAAATTCTCACTGAACCTAGTACGTAATAGGGTTACATACCAATTCTACTATAAAAAATTAAATATACTCAATATATAGGATGGCATAAATTTAGTTAAGAATAAAAATGTAGTAATTTCCTGTAAAAACTAACTTAAACTTGGAGTTTTAATAGCGCTGCTCCGTTACTTCATTCTCACACAAATAAAAGCTGGTTGCATTATTTTTACAAAATTGGTGAAAAATGACAAAAAAGACTGATCAATCCTATGTAACATTTTGCTCAAACAAAAAGAGACATTCTTGGTATTCTTTATTTCTTTTTTTTCCTTCGTCTACGTCTCTTTATTTTATTCTCTCTTTCTGTCTAAGTCTCCGTTGCTTGCATTACAGTAGTGTTAGAAAAATTCAAGGTCACTTCTCTTTTTCCGAAAAAAGCCTTCTCTTGGTACATTTCTGTTTTCTTTAGTTTCACCAAAAGCATGTCAAAGATGTCCGTTCATTCTTGATTCCTAGGTAAACCTCTCTTGTCTCTTGCAGAATAGTGCCTTTCAAAGAAAATGTCACGAGTAATAATGTGATTTAATGTTAAGCCGAACATTATTAACATGATTATTTTCATGCTATCTTATAATTTCAACACTACTTTTTTTATAAAATTTAAATTATAAGGATTTTAAAACTAATTTTTTAACAATATATGTTGCTAATAGTATTGTACATGCAAATCCTGACACACCAAAACTTACTATCTATTATTTTAATTGATTTTAAAAGTGATATATGTGTTATAACTTTAATATTATAATCATTTTCTGTAGGAATATAGAACATTTATGAAATTGTTTGTAGGGAAATAAATTGAAAAATAATTTAGGAAAAAATGGGTGAGCAGGTGAGAATTCGTCAATCCTTAAACATGTGTATTGTTGAAGTACTTTTTTTAGATTCGACAGATCAATCTGTACAATCCTGGCCTAAACCAAGCAATGGTCGTTCCAGTCTTGCTTCAGTCACAAAATGAGAAGGAGAATGGTTGGTCTTAGAGAGGGAAGCGAGAGAAGAATGAGGTCAGAGTATCAGACTCTATTAGATGTAGTTGGTGTGAATAGTTATGAACAAATCTTTTATGTGAGAAGGTTGAATGATCAAGGTTGATCGATTCCAATTCTTTTAAGTTAGATTGTCGTAAACTTGTTGTCATGTTTCATACTTGTCCACTTGTGTCTGTTCAAAAGATTGAACATCTATTTATATCATAGCTACTGTAACCACTTGACCTCTTTTCTGGAACAAACTGTCGATGGTTGAGTAGTGTTGAAGTGGAGAAGGTGGAGAAGGTGTTGAAAAATGCTCTCTCCACTTCAATTGCGGTTGAATAGTTGGTTACTCAACTTGCCACCCCTCTACTCAACTGCTATTGATCTTTCCAGAGTTTCTCTTTTAGTGGGTGCACCATGTGTCATAGACCGCCAGACAAAAACCCTAATTAGTATCCCCCTATTTGTGACATTTGATGTCTCGTGTAATATTGTAGTATTAAGCATTACTGATGTTAAATCAATTGAGACCTACTCAATGGGTTTCTTGATAAAGATTTATTCTACTTGACTAGCTGACGAGTCTTGTCTTGTTTGACTAGACTGATGAGCCTAACATACTAGAATAAATATGTCTTGCTTGACTAGATGATGAGTCTAGCAGATTAGAATAAAATAAATATATACTTATTTGTTTATGAGGAACAGTGTGTCCATCTTAGTCGTATTGACATGTTTATTTTGTTAAAATAAGTGTATGCTACTGAGCATGAAAAAATTATATGTGAAGCCTCATACGAAAATATAAGTGAGAGGCCTAGTATAGCTTAGGCTTTTGAAGCTTGTCAAAACCCTAATTTTCCAAGTTAAGGCATTCACGTGAAAGGAAGATGAGGAGCGTCAAGCTCTGGTATTCACGTGAAAGGGAGAAGAAGAGCGCCAAACATTGGTTCTTGAAGCAAGAGTCTCACATTTTACGCTTTGTACTCAGCCTCATACGTTGAGGGTAAAAGAGTAAAACGTTAATTTCTGATGAGAAGCAAGACGCTAATATTGTACAAGAAGCAAGACGCCCATATTTTACTCTTTGCACTCTGCCTCACATGTTGAGGGTAAAAGAGTAAATTAATAATTTTTGACAAGCAGCAAGTCGTGTGAACTTGACTTTATTTTGAAGGCATGTGAGTCTTGCCTTGAGAATAGTCGTGCAAGCTTAGATGCTTGGCTAGCACACACGTTGGAAGCAAGAGAGGTATAGACGTCTCCCTCTTCAAAATTAGGGTTTGAAAGAGTTTGGCCAGAAGGCAAGAAGCTCATATTTTACTCTTGTGCTCAACCTCACATGTTGAGGGAAAAATAGTAAAATATCATATTTTAGAGAGAAACATGATGTCCACGCTTGGCCTCTGAGTAGGCGTGTCGGTCTTGTGTTAGGAGCAAGACTCACAAGCAAGCAAGATCAAGACGTGTTTAAAAAATTAGGGTTAAGCTCTTCTTTTTCGAAATTATGGTTTGGAATGGCTTTTGACATGCTTTTGCAACGTTTTCAAGTGTTGTAAATTTATTTTCAAACCTTAATTATGGTTTGAAATACTTTTTGTCATACTTTTTACAACGCTATAGGTGTTGCGAATTTATTTCCAAGCCCTAATTAGGGTTTGAAATGCCTTTTGTAATACTTTTTACAACATTATAAGTGTTGCGAATCTGTTTTCAAAACCCTAATTTCAATTATTTTCACTCATTTGCATTAGTTGTCTATTTAAGCAAAGGATTAATGCGAGTGAGGTGGGATTTTTAGCTAGTAAAAGTTACGAAATTGTATCTGTCACAATTTTTACTTTAAATTTAAGCACAACTGTGGTACTTTAATCAAATAAACCCATATATAGAGCTATATATAGGTGTTCTAATATGTTAATATTGCTCAATTGAATATGAATATTAACATGGGTAATTTTTGGGAATTCAGTTGTTGAATATAGCACCAAAATAACATTCAATTTGCTCTATACTAGTGGACAATCCATCTAAGAGCTTGAGATTTTATGTAAAAATCATAAAACATATGGGAATGTTGTAGCCAGCACCAGTGTTGTTCTAATGATTTTGTATAGTAATGAATATTGATTAAATTCATCAATTTGATTGTATATGTAGTTAGCCCTACATACCGAGAGAAGACATGAATAAGCACCTGAAAGAGAGAGAGTAGGGATAAGCGCCTACTCAAGAACTCTTTTGCAGATTTTTTTAAAGTTTAGTATTTCTCAGACCCACGTCTTGAGAGACAATTTACTATTTTATCCTTGTCAAAAACCCACCATCTACATAAGTACATATTACCAAACTTTAATTTTACTGGATTTTATAAATAAATTGGTGTGAGATTGTTACATAGTGTAGGAATAATCATAATTGTATTTTTAAGTTGTTATCTTTTCTTTATATAAAAAAGTTTAGTTTCTTTGGGATGCAGCTTGCACAAAAATATTTGTTAAACAAGCACCGTGACTAAATATTCATTCTTTAGAATCTCGTTGCTCTAAATCTTTCAGATCTACCGTTTCCATTATCTTGTATGTTTAGATATCATTTGTCAAAATTAGAGCTGCACAGGAACCGCCCCGAAAAACCGAACCCGCCCGAACCCGATACAACTGCGGGTTTTAATCCGAACCCGCCCGTAGCGGGTTGGTATACGGTTTTCAAAATCAAATACCCGTTCATGATGGTTCGGTTTACGAGTTTAGTATAAGAACCGACCGAACCCGCCCGTATAAACCGAACCATTGATTGATATCATTTTGTTTCATCCTAGCCCTCCATCTAAACGAAGATATCCTAACTAAACTAAACCTAAACTTTCTATTCTCTCATTTCTGTTCTTCTTCATCTTCTATTCTTCTAGACGCCGCTCGTACTGCCTCAGGAGATTCATGTGATGTGAATCATGTCCATGATTTGATTTCGCCATCACCAACAACCTTATGTCCTTATCAGTCATCAGACTCATCACCAACAACTTCTTCTTCTTCTTCAAACTTCAATCCTCACTGATTAAGCTTAACAATCAGCCAATCACTGATTTCAGGTCTTCTGAGTTCTGTTTGGCTATTCGTTGCTCATCCACTACCTTATCAATCATCACCAACAACTTATTCTTCTTCTTCAATCCTCACCAGCCACCATCGACAATTAACATACAAGTTACAACAGACAAACAAGGTATCTGTATGTCATATTTTGGGGGTTTATCTTTTTTTTTGGGATTATTATATCAAACCCAACCACCCAAGCCTTATTTCACTGATTTGAAAATTAAGGTTCATCTGATTTCAATTGAAAATTAGGGTTCATTTGATTTCAATTTAAAATTAGGGTCTTGTGTTGAACTTTTCTAGTAAACTGTAAACATTATGTAAGTGTGAAAATATATCTGTGACCATGGCAATTTTACCTAACAGGAAAGCCTGACTGTTGTATTTGTATATTTATAGTGATGCCAATTCTATTTAAAAGCAAAAGTTTCACTATTTTCTTTCTCTGAGTTCGCCACTGTTATAACTCTTGCAATGAGAAACATGTAATGGACACGTAGACCCCTTGTTCCATAACAAGAACTGTTTTCCAAATTCACTGTGAAAATTTGTTTGTTGTGCCGCAGCCAACAATGGGCTTACCAAGCAGGTGCAACTTATTTGTGGGTTTGTGCAGGATACCAAGCAGAACCAATGAGTTCTGAATTCAAACAACAAAATTCTTTGTGCTGCTGTCTCTTTTTAATCATCTTGTCAACATTCTCACTGCAGTGTGGGTATTTTGCAGTCAAATTTTCATCATGATTTTAATTTCTTTTTAGTCATCTTGTCAACATTTTTACTGCTGTCTCTTTTTAATCATCCATGGAAAAAAATTCTGTGACAGCCAATACGGTTTAATCCGTAAAAAGATCAAACCCGACTCGGGTCGGTTTAAAACCGACCCGCCTATGGACGGATTGGTATATGGTTTTGGTTTTCAAAAACCGTCTATAGACGGGTTGACAGCTGGTTTTGGTTCAAAATCGAACCGACCGCCCGTTATGCAACCCTAGGCAAAATCATCAATGTATCGTCTTTGGCATTAGTATTAGGTCATACTCCGTATTATATATTATGACCTAGAATCAAGGATACACAACAGTCGGGTTGAGTCAGTTTAAAGCCTTACCGACTAAAGCACCGAACTCATCGGTTTATTTGGAGAAAGCATCGACTATAGTAAGGGTTTTTGTCCGGGTTGGTTTTAAACCGCCCGATATTTGATTGAATCGGTTCAGTCGGTGGTTGGGTTATCGAGGAAAGCAATTCATAGGTTGTGTATTTACCGAAAAATGAAGAGGGAAAGGATAATTATGAAAAATTTGGATCTAAGACTCATTGTATGATTGAAGCTAGAATCCGGCCATCTTCACTTTATAGGTGTATTTATTTCCTATAAATTCATAGAAAACAAGATTGACAAAGTTATACAGCTAACTATCAATCAAAAGTAATTAATCTAAACATCTATTATCACTAAAAACAGCTGTTTCCCCTCCTTGTTTACTTGCTTTATTTGTTGCAGCTACTGCACCAAGTAGATTTTCTAATACAATCGCACTTTCATGGTAAACGAAGGTCTGAACATCCACATCGATTAGGAAGGTGTTGTATTTCATTAGTTCATTAAATGGTGTTGTAAGGTGGTGGTGATATAGGGGGCGGTGGTCTAAGACAATAAGAGAAGAAGATGAATAATGGAGCTGCAACTGCTGCTCTATAGTGAAGAGAGAACGAGTAGCAGCAAGAATTAGGGTTGGGTGAAAAAATAATACTCCCTCTGTTTCAGGAAAAGAGTTACTTTTCCTATTTGCACAATTGTTAAGGCAAGATGAGAGAGAATAACTTTTGTAATTTATTTCCAGATTTACCCAAACAAAAAGTTTAATACTACATATATCTTCATAATGAGAATAATAACATTTCTTAAAATAATAAGGGTAGTTTTGAAAGTTTGTTATATTGAAAATGAAAGTAACTCTTTTGTTGGAACAAAAATTTAAAGAGAAAGTAACTCTTTTTCTGAAACGGAGGGAGTAGTTTTCTATCATCATGATCGATTGCTCACATAAATCTTAGATCAATGGCTATAATTTTAATCGGTCGGGTACTTACTCATTCGTCCGGTAAGGTGGTGCACCCGAGTATAACATATTTTAGATCGGGTTTGCAAAATAAATGTCGTTCAAAGTCTTTTGATTTATCGGGTTCAGGTTGGTCTGGTTATTTTTAGCACGGGTCTGTCGGGTTGTTCGGTTAGGCCGGATTAGCATGCAGCCCTACCTAGAATCTCAGTCCTTCATACAAAAAACACAAAGAACACACATTCATTATCACGAGGTACCGTTTTACATTATTACGAGTAAAAAACCATGCTATGTACTCGATCTAATGAAAATTATTTTTATAATTGGTCTTTGTGAATTAAGACAGGTTTCACCTGCACCTAGTCCAAATGGGTTTATTGGTTTGTGTACTATGACGGGACTTCGTCCTGCACCCGATCCAAAGGGGTCCATATACAATGAGAAAGAAGAATTTAACGACTCAATCAATCAAGATCAAATAAGTTAATGATCACCCATCAATCAGAAAAAAGGGTTATGATCACTATTAAATATATGAACAACTTTTAATGTGATGAGTTTATTTTGCATCACCTTTAGTATTAGTGATACAGGTCAAACTTATTGAAAGAAAACTAAAACACGAGAAAGATTTGATCCCAAAACTTCCTGCATAGGTGTTTAATAGTTTTAACAGACATTCATAAACTTCTGATTTATCACATATGCAAATGCCTAAAATTTACCTTTGATGTTCTATATAATTTTGTTGACATTGTCAAGAACAATATTTGGGAATGGCCGAGTAAGAATAATAGGAAAATGGTGAAGAAATTATAAGGAAAATGGTGAAGAAATTATAAGGCCTTCTACCTTTTATTATTTGGTGGATTGTTTGGAATGAGGGTAATAATAATTATAGACTTTACAACGATTATAGGAGCAGTTTTGATCAGCTTCAATCATATTTACTGGGCTTTGTACACAAAGCTCCTTGATGATTACTCTTCCACTACTTCAATTTATAACTGGAATGTCATTAAATTGTTCTTTTTCTTCCTGATAGAGAATATAAAGAATGGACTCGAGGTGAGACCTTGTACTCACTCACCAAGCATCTGACCACTATACCACTTCATCTTTACTGAAAGATTACGTATATATATTTTATGATATAACAAAATTTATTTCTATTTTTTCATCGCATATAAATATTTTTTAATTCATTATATATATAATATATGACCGAATTATCTATGTCGAATTCAGATCTCTAAAACGAATTATACACATAAATATGTTATTCCAAATTATCACCGAATCACCAACTATTTGACCGGATTTTTAACCGGATTGACTTTATTAAATCCGAATAATACTCGTACTTTGTCATTCCTTACGTTCGCTAAGTAGGATCCGGAGCTCACACCATAGTTCTTACCCATCCACCCATTAAGATTTAAAAAAGAAAAAACTACTCCTTCCGTCTCAATTATAGAAGCGCATTTTTTATTTTTAATTGTTCATCTAGATAGACAGAGTTATGATATCAAAGTAATTTTTGATAATTTTTTGAAACGAAGAAAGTATTAGAAATAGATTAAAAGATAAAATAAGTAAAAATTTGGATTTTTATAAATCTTATATTTTTTAATATAAGACTAAAGTGTTTTATGCCTTTATAATTTGGTTCCAGGGAGTATGTCTAATAAACCGACCTCTACTTCGCAGCTAATTACACAGCAGCAGTACAACAACACAGTTATCCATGCTTCGGGAAAAAAAACACAGTTATCAGTGTAACGTTTAAAGTTATCTTTTTCTTTCTTCCACAATAACACAGTTGTCTTTTTAAAAGCCATTCTCCTTTTTCCCTCTTTCTACTACTCACCTCTTCTCCCTTTCCTTTCTAAAACCCAGAAAAGAAAAAACTGAATTTTCTCACAAAAAAAAAAGAATTAAAATGAAAGAAATGCTACCAGGGTTTAATAATGGAGTTGCATGGATGAAACAAGCAGCAACAGAAGAAGAAGAACCCATTTCATGGATGAGGAATAACAATGAACAAGTAGTAGAAGGTGATGAATTGGTCTCTATGTCTAGCTTTAAGTTACTGTTAGAAGATGACTTGTTTATGAACAACAACAGCCCATTATTACTTCATCAAAACCATGAAATCAAAGACCTTTCATTTTCTTCTCTCCTAAATGTTATTTGTAATAACCCTTTTGAGAATAACTTTAATTTAAGTTGTTATCCTGAATTTCTACCACCATTGCAGATTAACCACAATGGGGTTACTAATTTAACCTCTCAGGAAGAGATGGCTTCTTCAAATTTGATTCCATTGTCTGAAAATGTCGTCAATCTTACTGGTTTTCAAGAACCCTTTCCTCTCAAACCCTTGGAGATTGACCTTGGCCAGACCTATAGGGCATTTAGTCAAGCAGACTCAACTAATGGGGTTGAACCCACTCTTTTCCAGAAAAGAATTGCTGCCATTAAGCAGAATTTAGCTGCACCGGTGAATGGAGGAGGTTTAGGGTTTCTTAGTTGTTCAGGTAACGGTCAGAGTTCAGTTATGATGGAGGATGATGTGAAAGGGAAATTGGAGTTGTTAGGAGGTGAACAAGAGAAGAGTATTGATGGGTCTTGTTTGAATTATGACTCTGATGAGGGAAATGAGAACGGGAATTCTAAGAATGAAAATAGTACTATTGTCACTAGTGGAGACCAAAAGGGGAAGAGAAAAGGAGCACCGGCAAAGAATTTGATGGCCGAGAGACGTCGGAGGAAGAAGCTTAATGATAGGCTTTACATGCTCAGATCTGTTGTTCCGAAGATTAGCAAGGTGGAAATTTCTATATTCATTATTGTTAGTCAATTGCTTTATATTTCTGCTTTTTGGTTCATCTAGGCTTTTAGGCTTGCAACTTTCAGTATTAATTGTTCAATTCTAATTGCTTTTCAAATTTATATCTAGCTTGGGCTCAGGAGATTCACTGATCACTGATAGTTCAACTGGTATAGGGTTAGTGCGAGATGACACACTGACCTTGAATGATTCAGCTAAGTGGCAAACCAGCCAAGAAAATTCACCTTCTATAGGAACTTGCCGACAGGCATAATGTCGTTTCATTTTTACCTTTTAAGACGCGTTAATTTAACTGAGTACTCGATTTGTTTGGGTTTAGAACTAAGTCCTTGTTCAGACTACACATATAACCTAATGCCCCTTGATTCCATGGTTTATGTGCAATGGGTACTTTGCTTTCGAAGTATAATTTCTCTAATGTACTGTACATAAGCATCTTAAACTTGCACCTTCTCAGTGCCGTATATGCTTTATCGATTCCACACAAAAACTGTCTTTACCTTATTTATCTTTCCTGAACCACAGATGGATAGAGCCTCTATACTAGGAGATGCCATTGAATATTTGAAAGAGCTTCTGCAAAGGGTTAACGATCTTCAAAGTGAACTAGATTCAACCCCACCTGGTTCTTCAACACAGTCCAGAGTCCACCCTTCGACATCCACCTCAGCAACGCTACCCTTCCGCGTCAAGGAGGAACTTTGCCCAATCACTTTGCCGAGCCCAAACGGCCAACCCACTAGGGTATGCTTCCATGGAACTCTAGTGAAAATTCTTGGTCACCTTAGTATCGACTAACACTTGTGACTTAAATTTTTTAGTTATTCTCATGAATTGTGCCCGAATATACCCATTCACCTGGGGCGACCTATGAACTCAGTTCTGATCTTTTGTGCTTGAATGGATTGTGTTTGAAAATAGGCATTTCATTCTACCTAAGCCATAAAATTTGCATTATCCACTATTCCTCCACCCCCCATATACTCGCTTCACCTTCATGAGATCTATTTATTCAAATTACCAGTTTTTGTACTACTCCTCCATCCCCCATATACTCACTTCACCTTCATGAGATCTATTTATTCAAATTACTAGTTCTTGTACCTCAACAATGTTGTCTGAAAACAAAATAGAACTATTGTGATTACATATTGTCCATTTTCTGAAATTTGCAGGTTGAAGTAAGGTTGAGCGAAGGAAAAGGTGTCAATATCCACATGTTTTGTGCCCGCAGACCGGGTCTGTTATTCTCCACCATCAGGGCTCTGGATGATCTTGGTTTAGATATCGAGCAGGCTGTTATCAGTTGTTTCGAAGGGTTTTCTCTGGATGTTTTCCATGCTAAGGTAGTTTCAAGCTTCACCTTGTCAAAACTTTTGGCACATTAACCTTCACATGTAGTCAGTTTTTGTGTATTGAGTTTCTGCTTGCCAAAGTTGTGTTAATATTTAGAGTTTACACATTTTTATCTAGTTCACAAAAAATTGTTTTCCCTAAATTTCTACAGCTACGCAAAGAAGGCTCTGATATGCTGCCAGAGCACATTAAGTCCATTCTACTTGACTCGGCTGGGTTTCAAGGAATGATGTAGTCCTAATACAACACAATCTCAAGATCTCAACATCAGTCACATGAGCAGGATTGAGTTGAACTTGTAACAGCAAGCTAACGGTAGATGTGTTCCTTTTGATGATTATGGAGGGTCATGTAGCATCTGTAGATGGACGCAATGCCAAAATTAGGTTAGTCCAATCGGAGTGGTTCTTAACAAAAGCTTATTTGTAGGTTGCTAAAACTTATGTTCAGTAGAGATGTAGGTTAATTGGGAGCAAATTCCCTTGCCGTCAGGTTCATGCTGGCTTTGGATAACATAATGTGTTGTAGCTAGCTTTTCATTAAAAATGTTATATACTATTAGTTTTGAGTATTTATGTTTCCTTTATTATACATTGAGTAATCCGCATATAATGCTGCATCTCACCTGATGCTCTGAACTGTTTAGCGGCTAACCAGCTCCCCTGGCTACACCCTGCTGTGGGATATCTCTCTGAATCTCGGTGTCTCTGTTTGTGTGAACACTTCATTGGGTCTCAGTAGCGAGTACCATCAATCTAGTTCTTGAAAACATAAGAAGTCTTTCGTGTATTTGCACTTGAACTTGATCATATATCAACTGAAAACATCCATAATGTTCACAAGCTTCTCTAACTTGTTTAGATCTTCCATTCTTCACCGCCTTCTACTAAATCTTTTAACTTTTTACTGAAACTGATACATGGGATTCCACTTTCAAAGCCCATCTCTAGATCTGTTTCGGCTCGTTCTCTAAAACAATGTAGATTGAATTACTGTATGCCTTGAGTTACTTTAGATCTCTTTCGGCTCGTTCTCTAAAACAATATAGGTTGAATTACTATATGCCTTGAGTTACGTATAATGTGGAGTATATTACAATATTTATAAAGATGAAGCTATACAATATTTATGGACGATATAAACAATATTAAGATTCAAGTTATAGAATCGTATATCTAGGTATAATTATCTATGAATTATTTTAGTATGAATCCCTCTCATCTCATCTCATCACTCATGCATCCCATGTATAGAAACAGTTTCAAATGGACCATTCAAAAGTAATAATTTATTCTTTGTTACCAATTTAAACCACACTTATATCATTATATTTTCATCTTTTGTTCATCTCTTCATTTTCCCTGCTGTGTAACCATCACCACTCGTAGTAATGGATGTATGTCCTTTAATTATATAGTAAATGCTTTTTTTTTTCACCCTATAATTTCTGTTGTAACGTGATATCCCAATAAATTTTTTTTTCTCTCTATTTCATTGTTTTCTTTAGTTTACAACACATTCTCACACACGTAGCTCTAATCACTAAGCAATACATTACGATCGATTCACGATTTTCTTTTATTTTTTTAAAACTTATAGTTCGTTTTCCCTAGTTTTTGTAAAAACTAAAAACTAAAATCTAATTTTATTTTTTTTCAAACTAGGTTATTTTTTTTTATTTACATCTGAGTTAACTTTTTGTTTGTCTCATATGTCATAAGATTATATATGATTTTTATTTTTATTTTAATCGAATCTTTCTATTTACAGATTATCGTATTTATATTTATTGATACAGTAGATAGTAAAAAAATTTATGTATGTGTTTAGCGGAGATTAAAACCATTCGTATCAAACTGTATGTATGGGGCATGAACATAAGACAATCTAACTCGTTATATATAGTAGTTTATGGTTTTTTTTCTTCCTCCCTACTTCTTATTTGTTTAACCAATTATCTTAATTAAATATAATTTATTATTATTATTATCATTATTTTATTTTTTTAATATATTAATTTTTTTAATATTTGTTATAAAGAGTATTTTTTATAAGAAATTAGTTGGAAGCCTAATAAACTAAGCTTCAATATCGTAATATATTATTATTATACAATTGTATTATTATTATTATTTTGTCTTTATCTGATGACTAATATCAATGGTCAATGATGTATTTTTTCCCACATATCTCGATGTATTCTACTGTGATGGTTTTTATATTTTTACAACCACAAATCTGAGAACATGGTTACATTAATTCTCGGAAAAAGATCCGCGTGCAGTTAAAATCTATTGATCAATCCCCAAAGACATGGTGTATATTATATGGGTTATGGATGATTAACTTTGCCAAATAAGTTTGATTTCCCTTCTTCTCTAATTTTTTCATAGAAAGAAAAAAAATTCACCGAAAGATGGTTTATAGTTTTTATTCCTTTAATAACACTGTAATCACCAAAAATTGGTGTTATCATGAATTTGATTACCTTTACGGTGATGAATCACATGCATGGTTCAAAAACCTCCGGCCAATTTATATTAGTATCTTGAATCATTGGACAATGATCATATGATTCATATACGGTGCTGTTTTTTTTTTACAAATAACAACCAGTTACAAAGTGGATTTTCCCTTTGCGTTGCCTAAAACGATATTTTTTGTCGAAACAAAATTGGTAAATCGTAAAAACCAATTAACATTGGTTTTTCTCCATTGTTTTTATAAGATGGGAGAAAATAAATTGATATGTTTTTGTACTTTTGCCAATATGGGTCTCCACTAATATATAGTGAACCATTGATTTATATTCCATATAAGAAATCCTCCATGACCGCAATTTGGTTATCTTTAACCAATATTATAGTTATCTGTCAAGTTTGAGATGCCCAGAAAATACGAGGCAACATTAATTTTTGTCGGTTTTTACATGACGACGGTATCGATTTCTATTCTCTAATAACAAGAAATCCTGAACTTAGTAATTTTCGCCAATTCAAAAAGAATGGCACAGATTATAGGTTTACAAGAAACCTTTATCGATAGATATGGTTTTATCTAATAATAAACCACTAAATTCTATTCCTTCAAAGAAACTGTTCATTAACCATTAAGGGGATATTTCTCTACAAAGAATAACGATGATGATTTCTATACTTTTCTTAAAAATAAACATATAAGCCAACTAGATTTGTTTTTTCCCTATCGATTATAAATGGATAAAATATCGTTATTATGGTATTCTCAATTGCAAACACCGATGAAAGAAGGAAATATTGCATTCCTTATGGATATTGAGCAATTTTTATTTTTTCCTCGTTGTAATAATCTCCAAAATTAGGACACAAAAGGTCAATGAGTGCGCACCCAGCTTGTTAGACAATATATATTAGTCCTTGTAGTGACTATATTGATCTTGATTTAATTTTATTTTGATAAAGAAAGTGTCCATAACTTTATTCTAAATCATTATCTCATTGGCACTTGAGGTCACGTAATTAATGGAGATTTGTCTGCGTATTTTCGATTCTTTTAGTTTTAACATGTAAATTGTTTGTCCCAAAAGTAGTCCATGATTGACGGTAAATATCTACATCTATTAAGACTAGATTTTTATTATGTCCAAAGACATATTTCATAATGAGTATATGTCTCGAATTAATCGGATAATACTTTACAAAACTTGAAGTTTTCGTATATGAAATGAAAAAATTTCCATTATGATCAGGGGGAGAGTATACACTACTTGAAGATATTTTGGAAAATTAACTGATAAGTTATATCAATCTGTCTCCCAGCATGATCAAATTGAAAAAGGTTGTCAATAATAATAGGTGTCAAATATCTCATTTTGTTTTTATATAAGTGTTTGCCTCTTGAAAGGAAATTTCAATCACACATAGCGACAAGCGTTTTAAAATAAGCTACAGATAGTACTTCAATAGAGTCTATCAAAACAAGATCCACACTCTCATAGTTTATGTCTCCTCACTGGAAGATGGGGAGATTACAATTCCCGCGTGCAGTGGTCCCAGTAATTGATTGAGTTTTTCAATATGTGCATATATTTGAGAATTATGTGGAATCATAGCAAGCCAATATGATTGTCGATTATTCACAATAGCTACTGGAATAATAAATGAAGGTGGTTGTTAACTCCTCTGCAGAGGAATATCGACATATGTGATTGGTTGGCATACAATCCAAATTAGGTTGGATTAATCTCTCGATTAACGTAATTTTGGATCCAAGACTTAGCACCTTAAAAATGCCAAGACTATTAATTACAGGTTGGTATAGTCATAACGCGTCGTTATACGAGAAATATGTTCCTTGTAAGGACGATTTGAGGGTTTTATTTTAGCTCAGACCCTAGGATTGGTTTAATATTATTCTCCTTATATGACGTATTTGGCGTGGTAGTCCTTAAAGGACTTGTATTGCATTTACACAAGAAATGTGGTCAGAGAACATATTCAAATTTGTAACCCATGGATGATTCAAGTTATATTCAGGCAGCCAACTGACTCGATTATGTCAGGTTTAACAATCCTTTATGTGTTTTTAGAAATTTGGTACAAAACCAAAAATCCGGATTAATTAGTTGATGATGTCAAATTTACATGTTTCTTGAAAAGTCTTTAAAAACATAAAAACCCACGTTTTAGTAGCATAAGTACTATTTTTTTTCTTAAATCCGTAGTTTAAGAATTATGCTTGCATAAAAGTTGTCTATTAACTAGACTATAAATTTTGTTTTGCTAGTTATTTTCGAAACTCATATAGTTGAGTTAGCATCCACAAAGACGTCTAAAATTGTACTCTTTTTCCTTCGTTTCAGGTTTTGTCCCATGTGGTTTTCCTGATAAGGTTTTAACGAGGCAACAAATTGTTGACGTTGAATTTTCATTCAAAATGTTGATATTATGCTATTTTTCCTTTGTCCAGATTTTGTCTCATCGGGTTTTACTGGCAAGGTTTAGTGAGAAAATTTAATTCAACATGGTGGTCATCAAGGGGGAGTTGTATCAATTTTGGTTATTTGGTGGATTCCCACCATTACTTAGACCATTTGATTAGGCCAAACCAACATAACACCTCCTAGAATTTTGGATTCCTTCTAAACCACATAAGGTTTACTAAAAAATATTGATTTTTTTGTTCATGTATAATAATGTATTCGTATATTGGCACTTTGATGAAAAAACTACATCAACTACTTCTAGAAATCATCTCCGAGAAGCTATTAATCCAAGATAAAAGTCCTGAATGTACTTAAAGAAGCATGAAGAATCGAGAACACTACTACTACAATATTAACACAAAAGAAGACTTCATCAAATAGAATTTTTTTGCATTCAAGAAACTCGTTCATCGCAATTGAGAAGTCTCGAATCAAACATTTGCAAACCATGATTTAATTAAAGTACTTATTAGGGGGAGCATCGTAGTAAAAGGTACTTCACTGGAGAATCACGTTGTACTCTTTTTCCTTCGTCAAAGTTTTGTCCCATTGTGTTTTCCTTGTCAAGGTTTTAACGAGGCATCATATGCATGTCAAACACTATTTTATATGTTTTGTACTCTTTTTTCCTTCGCCTAGGTTTTTTCCTTCGGGTTTTCCTAGCAAGGTTTTAATGAGGCAATGTTAGTAGTGTGCTGTCATCCAAGGGGGGGCATTATGAAATAACATTTGGTGGATTTACACCACACTTACACCATCATATTTTCATCTCCTCTTCGCCTCTTCATTTCCCCCACTACTATGTAACCACCACCACTAGTAGTAATGGGTGCATGCCCCTTAATTATATGGTAAATTCTCATCTTCTTCTCCTTATAAATAGAGAGCATTTCCTTTGTAATGTGATATCCCATTAAGATTTTTCTTTCTTCTTCTTCTTCTCTATTTTAATGTTTTCTTTAGTTTACAAAATTGTTAACTGTTTTTACATAATTTTAAATTCATAACTAGGTATTACCCGGGTCTATATATTAACAGGGGCATGGTGCCCCGATGTTTTATTGGTCGGGTGAAATTAGGCCCCGACCGTGGATTAGATAATCTAGGATCAAATGAGGTCTAAGGAGAATACGAGGACACTTTGACGAATGGTTTTTCCAAGGAGATAGTTAGTATGCATCAAGGGGGATGGGGATTAAGATCATTAAATAAACTTGTCATAAAGGATACTCAACCTTGTTGACTGGAGATCCCAAGATCAAGGTTTTGAATAAGACAACTAATTATGGGTGGGTTAAAGAAAACATTAGCAGATAATTTCATTCTCTGTCCCTTCCCTATGGTGTAGACGTAATAGTGTGACCGCTTGTGGAGGATGATTTTTAAATAAGTGTTAATGAGTTCTATAGTTTCAATTTAAGATTGAAGTGGGGTGTAGCAGTAAACACTCTTGATGGAACTCACCTATCTGAATAAGGAAGTGGGCCACTTCCTATGAGAATGGATCTGATTCTCTTGAGCATCCTGAGAAACGGGATACATCTAGGGCCAAAATGGATACAATGACACGAAATTGACAGCACCTAGAGAGATATCACGTGTGGTGGTTATCTCGAATTACACCAAACGATGGCAGTTCAAGACATCACGTTCAATGATATCAAATAGTTCCGATAATTTCTCACTAAGCAAAGGTTCAAGACCTTATGGACACCTCTTGTCTATAATGGTATTTCTCGCTTTCTGATTTCTGATTATTTTTTATCGGTTTTTCATTCATATGGGGGATTGTTGGAGAAAATGATTTTCATTATGTTTTGTTTTTCTTCCTGATGTGGATTGGTCTTAGGACCTAAGGGTCTCTATGGATACTTACTTATTTTCATGAGTGAATGAAAAAGATATTCTTTAGTCCCACATTGGGGAAAACTAAAGATAGGCACCACCATATAAACTAAGAAGCTTAGTTATCAATATGGGTGGAGGCGGGTGGGCAAATGATACCTGGGATTACATATGCCCAACGTTGTGCGCACAAGGCTTGTACGGTTCACGTTCCTGTATATGGGCATGCACTTGCTTTTCGTCCTGTGCACAAGCTTGTACATTTCCCAACCAAGATCAAATGTTTTGGTAAATTATTTTAAATTTATTTCTTAAACAATTCAATCCATTTTAATTTTGTTTTAATAAGAGTAGCGTATGACCTGGGCGAATATAATTTTCTTACCAAAAATTTACCTTATATCAACTTTATGTGTCTTAATGTCGAGAATAATTTTTGCCCGTTTTTCTTATATATCGACATTCTTTGCACATAATTTGGACTTAATTACAGAATTGATTTGGCTTAATTATTGGGATGATTTCTCTCTTCTTTTTTGACTATAAAAAGAACTCGAATTCTTCATTTCAATTCATCACAGAAGCGGCTATTATCCCGTCTTTTTCCCCCTCTTCTTGCTTTGTTTTGCGCTGAGTGTTTATTTCATTCTTAACCTTGCTGTTGAGTTCGTTTGAGTGGATAACTTGTATTGTGGTTATGCAAGTTATAACGGGTAGTTCTATCATGGACATATCTCCGCAGTTGGGATATACCATCTTTCATTCTCGAGGAGTACCCGCGTACTATTGTGTTAAGGACAATTTGCTAAGAAAGTGGCTCTGTCCTTTTGTGTGCAAATCAATATATCAATTCAGAAATTTTATTTAAGTGCAGACACAAGATACACTTACCTTAACATTAACAAAAAAAAATGGATATAATACAAGTCCAGGTACATGATGCATTTGGTTTCTCATCCACTTGGTTACCCCTATATATATACAAATAAAAAATTAACTTCATTAGCAAATAAGTAGTCAGCGTGAAGAGAAATTGCATCCTCAATAACTATAGTTCCCTGCCAAGACATGATGTGTTAATTTTCGTTCAAACATATTTATGTCTATTGTGGTTCCCTGCTGAGAGAAAACTACCTAAGCTTTAATGATGCAATTAGATAAACGCTTACCAATAGTGTGGTTCCTTTAGGTATGTTTTTCATATATATTCAAATATCTTATAAGTATTATTAACACTAGTTGAGATTAGTTATTTCAGAGAATTATGTCTTCTATGAACGTGTATAGACTTCCCATTATAGTTGTTGTTATAGATATAGCTGGCACAAGCTTATACCAGAGAGGAATGTCTTCTAAAAAACATCTTAGCCATGCAGCTTCTTCTCCTGCTTTATCTAACACAATAAACTACGATTCCATGATGGATCGAGCTATACAAGTCTGTTTGGAACTCTTCCAAGAAACAGACCCACCTGCTAGAGTGAAAACATATCCACTCGTAGACTTATACTCTTCTTAGTCTGATATCCAGTTTGCATCACAAAATCCTTCAAGGACGGCAAGGTACCTCTCATAATTCAAACAAAAGGTCAAAGTGTACTTCAAATACCCCAGCACTCTAATAAGTGCATCCCAATGTTTCTTTCCTAGATTACATGTATACCTACTCAACTGCTCACATCATAAGCAATTTCTGGTCTTGTACAGTTCATCAAATACATCAGACTTCCTATAACACGTGAGTATTAAAGTTGTGAAACTCCATTATCCTTATTCTTTTTTAGTGTACAACAAGGATCACACGGAGTACAAGCAGGTTTACAATCAAACTTATTATATTTTCTAAGTACAGATTAAACATAATGAGACTGACTAAGACTATATCCATTAGAATTTCTTCTAATCTTCATCCCTAAGATCACATCAACGGGGCCTAAGACTTTCATGTCAAAGTTCTCATTTAGAATATTCTTAGTGGAATTAATTACATCCATGTTTGTACCGAGTATAAGCATATCATCAACATACATGCGTACAATAACAGGTTTAGTATAAACACACTTGTCAGATTCATTTATTTTAAAACCACTAGAAATCATTACATGATCAAATTTTTCATGTCGCTGTTTAGGTGCTTGTTTCAAACCATACAACGATTTTTTTAGTTTACAAACTTTGTCTTCACAACCTTTTACTACAAAGCCCTCAGGTTGGTCCATGTAAATTTCTTCTTCTAATTCACCATTTAGAAAAGTTGTTTTACATCCATTTGATGTATCTCTAAGTTAGGAATAACAACTATAACAATTAACATCCTAATGGAAGTAATTCTCGTAACAGGTGAATAAGTATCAAAGAAATCTACACCTTCTTTCTGTTTATATCCTTTAGCTACTAACCTAGATTTGCATTTTTCCGCAGTTCCATCAAACTTACGCTTTCTTTTGAAGATCCATTTACAACCTATGGGCTTACGCGCTAGAGGTAAATCTACAATCTTCCACGTACTGTTCTATATGATGGAAACCATTTCACTAATGCCAGATTCTTTCCACCATGAAGCTTCAGAAGAAGTCATGGCTTCTCTATAAGTCTGTGGATCAGACTCAGATAGGCATGTTATGTAGTCAGGGCCATAATATTTTTCAGTTCTAACCTTTTTACTTCTCCTAGGCTCAAACTTTCCTCTAAAGGTAATGTCTGACTGATCGAAGGGACATCTAGGGGATCAACACAGCTCATGCAAGAATCATCTTTGAAAGGAAAAGCATTTTCAAAGAACACAACATCCCTAGATTCCATAATAATATTCACACCAATTTCAGACATTTCAGAACTTACAACCATAAATCTACATGCAGTAGTATGCTCAGGATACCCTATAAAGATACAATCAACAATTTTGGGTCCTATTTTGGTTCTCTTAGGAGAAGGAATGACAACCTTAGCCAAACACCCTCATTCTTTGAAGTATGCATAAGAAGGTTGTCTACCTTTCCATAACTCATATGGAGTTTTATCCGATCCTTTAAAAGGTACTCTGTTCAGGATATAACAAGCTGAGAGGATCCCCCCCCCCTCCCCACACACACACACACACACCCCACAAGTTTGAAGATAACCCTGAACTAATCAACATGACATTCATCATCTCCTTAAGGGTTCGGTTCTTCCATTCAGCCAATCCATTATATTATGGTGAATAAGAAGGTGTTACCTCATGTATTATGCCATGTTCTATGTAAAATTATCCTACATGAATTATATACTCACCACCACGGTCAGACCTAACAGTTTTGATTGTAGCATTCAATTGGTTTTCAACTTCTAGTTTATACATCTTAAAGGATTCTAAGGCATCATCCTTACCCTTAAGCAAGTATATATGACATTACCTCGTACAATCATTTATGAAAGTAATGAACCATTTCTTACCACCTCTAGTTTGAACTGAATTTATGTCAACTAGGTCTAAATGAATTAATTCTACGGGTTTAGAATTTCTCTGAACCTTTTTGCTAAAAAAAGTTTTCTAGCATATTTTGATTCTGCACATATTTCACATTTATGTTCATTATCCAAACTAAATTTGGGTATGCAGCTTGTGCTAGCCAGTTTATGCATTCACTCATAGTTTACATATGCAAGTTTACCATGCCAAATATTTAATGACACACAAACATAAGCAGAAGAATCAATTTTATTCATTTCATCAGAGGTTACATTAAATACAAATAAATTATTGTTAGTTTATTGTACAATTAAGGTATTTAGCATGACTTTATGGTTACGAGTCCAAATTGGATGATATTTCAAATGTTTAGTATAGGATACTCGATAAGCAGTTCAATAGCGGTTAAATTTTCACTGTCCATGTTTTCGCAGAATAACATTTCTTCAATTGCTAACCATCTTAGTTGGAGTCCTATTAATATCAACTCCATATTTTTACTAAATAAGTTGTTTCTACCATGAAGTTTCTTGGTTATAAAACATTGTCATATCATGAATGACATAATATTCAGAAGTTGCAATCCGTTGTTTCCTTTTCAGGTTTTCATATGATTTAACTTGGATGGACTATTGCGTACCAATTCATCTTTGTTCCTTCCAAAACTTCTAAGTTACAGTGATTACTTTGTCCTCCGGATCAAGATGTTTTTTTTTTCATTCGAAACCTGAAAATGAATTGATGAGAAAGATTTTAAACACACTAAAAACATGAATACCTGTTATATAACATAAATAGTTGCACTTACAAAGACTATATCATCACGCTTAAAGAAACAATCAAAACCAAATGAAAATGAATGCAAAAGTAAAACTGAGGTCGTATAATTTATAGGTTTGGGAATTCTATATGACATAATAACTCAATATGGATGCGCGATGCATCTATTTTTTCGCAACAAATTGGCTTGGTATATCTCATTTATATAGATTGAGATTAATTAAATACGGCTGCAAAGATAAACAAATATATTAGCCGAGCATCCTATATTAAACATTTGAAATATGAGCCAAATCAAATTCGTAACCAACAGTAAAGTTATGCTAACAAATTCCTAACTACACAATAAACCAACCATAATTCATTTGTATTTGTGTACCAATCTATCTTTATTCCTTCTAAAACTTCTAATTTGCAGTGATTACCTTTTACTCCAGACTAAATTTTTTATTTTCGTACGGAACCTGAAAATGAATTGAGGAGAAAGATTTAAAACCTGCTAATAACATAAATAGTTGCACTTACAAATAGTAGTTCATTACGCTCAAGGAATCAATCAAAATCGAAAGAAAGTATATTTCACAGGTATGGCAAATCTATATGACATAATACCCAACATAGATGCATGATGCATTTTTTTTTTTGTGACTTGTTGGCTTGGTATATCTCATATATATATTGAGTTAGTTTAAGACGGCTGCAAAGCTAAATAAATTTATTAAACAAAATCTCTATAGTTTAAGGGTTTAACTTTTTTGAATTAAAAATATAATATACCACTATGGATTGCACACGTTGTCGTTGAACAATTGAAAAAAAGGATAACAGAAGAAGGAAAAGGGAATATGGCAAGATATAAACTCATCATGTATTATGTGTTCCCATACTTCTCTACGCCACATAATTATAGGTCAGTAAGATAGGCTAGATAATTCAATCTTTAAATATAAATGAGAAATGAAGTAAAAAGGATTAAAAGAAAACTATTTCTTTTCTTCCTTTTATCTAGCTAAACCCATGTTTAGAAGGTAAATGGGAAAGAGAGTTTTTCTAAAAGAACCCCAAGCAACTGCAAGAGAAATGTTTTTCTATTTACACATGTAAGACTATAATTTTTGTTTCCGTGAATCTATGTACTGAGATGCTTGATTATTTAGCTTTTTAATTATATTTCGAGCTAGTTTATAAACTATTAGAAACAGTGAAATTGGAGAAATTTATCCTGGTATTTCCTATTGCACGGATCCCACCGAGTGATAAGTATTATAGTAAATAAATGTTCATATGCATCAAATAAAGACTTTAGATCATAGGCTTTCCACGAAGAAGACTCAAACGTAGGGGGTGGGACTTGGGTCGGATCAACCCGTCCAACCTGAACGGGCAATGTAAGTTAAAATGTTGGACAAATATGGACACAAATTTTACCAATCCGTGGTAATTTAGGCGGATATGGACACAAATTTAACTAACCCGAGCAATCCGTCTAACCCGTAAAACTGTAAAATAATTATATAAAACTTTTTTATGTATGGTATTATTATTTAATTAGAGTAATTTTAATTGTGATTTTTTATTAATAAAATAAAAATCAAATATATTAGATTTTTTTTCATTAATAAAATTACGTTTTTAAACATGAAAGTTTGTTATATTATTGTAAATAACTTCCAGAGTATTTAAAAAATAATATAAATCAAGTATTATAATATAATTTTTACTCAATTTAGTTATTATTATCACATTAAATCTAAAAAATAGAAATTGTAATATTTAAAGTATTTATCTTTAGTAAAATAAATCTAAATCGACAATTGGGAGTTTTATTGTGTATATAAATATATGTCTATTCACTTGAAGCCTCTTATTAAATCATATGGAACTGGCGATCAAGCAAATGCAACGGTGGCTCCAAGTAAAAGTTGTTCCCTTTATAGCAAAAGCACCGTAACCTACTTAGTTGTTGATTATCGGCTATTTTTTTATTGATTATTAATTGTTGCTTCATCGTCCAACCCGAAGAACCCATGAAACCCAAGATACATCATGGTCCGTCCATGGGCAAGAGTTTCAGGGGTTTAATGGACAATCCGGTCAGGACATTTGTAACACGGGTCTGGCCTAGCCAAACCTCCTAACCCGACCAACCGGACCAAATCCCACCCCTACTCAAACGGGGTAGATACTACAGTGCTCGTTAAGCCAAAAAAGTGAAATCTGAAATCCTAGCATCCTAGCATGTTGGTGTGCTAATTAGGAGATCTTATGCAGCAACAAGCTAAATGCTTACCCCAGACAGCAGTAATCACAGTGAAGGTTGACCTAGAAAACTAAACCTCATAACATACAATTTAATGGTTTGTGAAAGATAATACTACCAATGATACCAACGCTTCCAACTTTCTATACACACAATTTAATTTACAGTTACAGACAGATTGGAAATAAAGAGAGAATATATAACGATTAGATCAAATCAAAATATATATAACACTACCATAGTATTTCACTATCAATTATTAGGATGGAATAGTGGTCCCTAAGAGCAACTGCAGTGGACGATCAGACCAAAGAGTAAACATCAGAAATGGTCTTTGGTCCGATTTTTTGAGCCGCAACGGACGAGTAAATGTAGTATTTGGTCCAAAAAGTGAACAGTATTCGATCATGTTTAGTCAAGAAAATGGTCCAAAACAGATATAGTCTGACGCCATGGTTGAACAACGTTTTAGGAAAACGTCATTATACGAGGACGTTTAAAAAAACAAACGTTATTACTGAAAGACGTCTAACAAAACGTTTGTTTAGAGTAACGCTTTTGAAACGTTGTTTCAATACAACGTAATTTATACAAACGGCAAGTTAGAATAGCGTGTGGGATGAACGTTACTCTGTTGTAGCGTTAATTGGCGAAACGTTGCAACACAAAGACGTTGAAACATTGATGTTGGTACACAGGAGCGTTTAACATTAGAAAGCTCCTTTACAAGAGCGTTAAAAACGTAAACGGTACACTACAGAAGCGTTTCAGTTTGAAACGTCCCCATGGTCCGACGTTTACTTGTAACGCTCCTCCAAACCCACGTTTGTATTCGAAACGTTGTCATATGATAACGTTTTGGTGAAACGTTCTCGTACCGTAACGTTTTGCCGGCCGTTGTTAATTTGTAGTCGTTGTAAATGTGATCGTTTTTTTCCGTTGAACGGCTATTTTTTTTTTCCTTCAAATTTTTTTCCGTTGAACGGCTATTTTTTTTTTCTTCAAATTTTTAATGCTGCAACGTTTCGATTTCGGCATTATATATAGAGGAAGTTTTAATGTTTCATGTACAACCACCATTCATTTGAGAACTTCGTATAAGAAAGTCCTTATTGTTCTGAATTTTTTTTGGTCGTTCGTTAACAGTTTTTCTCTGTATCAAAAATGGCACCAAAACCAAGAGGTCCAAATTTTACTACTAATGAAGATATAACAATGTGTAGGATTCATTTATCAATATCTCAAGACCCTTGTGTTGGTACTGATCAATCGGAAGAAAGATTATGGACTCGGATCAAAGCCGGGATGAAAGAAGCTATACCTTCAATGGCCGAACGCAGTTGGACCTCCATTCAAAAACGCTTTCAAGGAATAAGTAAAGATGTTGCACTTTATTCTGCAAAAGAGGCAGAAGTGGAACGTGAACACCATACCGGCTGGGGTCCTGAAACAAAGGTAAAGTAAACATGTTTTAGTTTCGTTGCTCAAGTTTTAAAATGGATTGTGATGCATTAATTGTTTTCTAAACAACAACAGACACAGGAAGTTAGGCGACTATTCAGGGAAGCTAATGGTGATAAACCATTTAAGCACGATGAGTGCTACGCAATTATGATAGAAAATATCAAATATTCCCGTCGTTCGACAGAAATATTTGATTCATCACAAGCTGAAGAAGATTCGGACAATAACGCTGAAGACCTACAAACATTTTCACCCAGTGCAGGTCAATGGAGTGGACATGAAGAAATAGGAGATATTCCCAACACGTATCCGAGGCCGATGGGCAAAAAACAGGCTAAACAACTAATGCATAATGGACGAGGAAAATCCAGTGCCCAAACAGAAGCCTTGGAAATAATAATCAATAACCAAAAAAACTTCAACAACAGCTATGCAGAAAATGCAAAAAGGAAGATTGATCAAAGACATGCCGAGTTAGCATCAAAAGAAGAGCATCGCCTAATGAAAGAGGAGTATCGAATAATGATGACGGACGTCTCCAAATTGGATGACGTAACAAAAGAGTGGTTTATGCTTAGGAAAGCAGAGATTTTACGAAAAAGAAAAGAATTTTGTATTACCTAAAACAGTAAACAACAAATATTATTTCCTTCTAAATAATGAAAACCATTACTTTCATATTTGTTGTCTACACGTAAGCATCGGCTGAAATCAATTAAAAACAGTAAAAGATATGAATTAAAACCAATTTTTTTAAAATTGGTTTTTCAAACATCACCAAAATGCGACCACAAATGTTCGATCAAGTCATTTCGTAATCGAAGGTGCGTTTGTTTGCTATGGACTGCTTGTCGTCGTTGGTGAGTTGTCATCCTTGAAAGTGCTTCAGTTTGTTGCCGTGATATAGTTACTGGTGCAGCGTAGCGCCCTTGATCATAATCATGTGGCCAAACACCCGGTAGACGTTCATCCTCCACAATCATATTATGGAGAATTATTACTGTTTTCATGATATATGCAAGTGCGTCCGGATTCCACATTCTAGACGGTTGTTTAACGATGCTAAATTGGTTTTGTAGTACACCAAAGGCTCTTTCCACATCTTTTCGAGCACCCTCTTGCATTGCTGAAAATTTCCGCTTCTTAAGTGTATCTGGATGCTTGATCAACATGATTATGGTTGCTATCTCTGGGTATATCCCATCGCCAAGATAATACCCCATATCGTAATGGTTACCGTTCACCACATAGTGTACCGGGGGTGCCTTACCTTTTATAATGTTTTTGAAAACAGGAGACCGGTTAAGAACATTTATATCGTTGTTTGAACCGGGCATATACCAAAAAAGGAATGCCAAAACCATAGATCTTGTGAAACCACAGCCTCCAAGATGATACTTTCATCGCCTTTGTATGCGGTGTATGCACCCGATTCGGCCGTTGGACGTCTATCCCATTTCCAATGCATACAATCTATACTTCCTAGCATTCCTGGAAATCCCCTTGCCTGGTTCTGATTAAGCAATAGTTGAACATCTGTAGGTGTAGGGCTACGCAAATACTGATCCCCATATAGCTGCACAATCGTGAGGCAAAACTTACGAGTTGCTTGCAATACAGTAGATTCCCCAATCCTTAAATACTCATCTATTGCATCTGCCGCACAACCGTAAGCTAACATTCTAATTGCTGCAGTAATCTTAATATGTGGTGTTAATCCGAGTCTGCCGGCAACATCCCTTTTCTGAACAAAATAAGGGTTACGTCCCACCACATCCCGCAAGATACGATTGAACAATTCTCTGCGCATTCTGAATCTTCTCCGGAAAATAATATGACCAAAAGTAGGGTATCTTGAAAAGTAATCTGTCCATAGTTTCCTTGCTCCCTCCTCCCGCTGCCGGTCAATTTCGATTCGAGTATTTGGCCAGTCTATATTAGAAGCGAACAATCCCAAATTAACTGCTTGTTCATTTTGGATAACTGCAAATGAATTTTCGTCTGATGAGGACGTCGAGTTAGTACTATCATCATCGGATGTAGAAGATATGAGTAAATGATTGTGAGGAATATAAGAAGAGGAAGAGGAAAAACCATGATACATATTGTTATTCTGATTTCCTTCCAATGGTTGATGAGGTATGTAGTTATGGTAGAGGAGGTTTGTAGTTATGGTTGACACTTTTTGTATTTTTGTTTGAGGATGATTCTAGTTTTGGGTGTGGTTTTAATGGAGAGAATGTTATTTATAACATGGTAATTCAAATAAGTTTTTATCGACACCTAACAACAAGCCAGTAATAAAAGCCTCAAAAAAGTTATGACAAGACGCTACCACAAAAAGCTGACCAATCCATTGTTGTGATGTTATCGAGAAATAAGTAGTGCTCTGTACTCTTGAGTAGACAATACATGCAGGAAATTAACTCCAACATGAATGCTATGAGAGAATAAGATAAAGCTGACAATTCCAATTTAACTTTTTTGGTAACATCATTTTGTTGAATTATTAAATTCATACATTAAACCAAAGTAAAAGAAATATTAAAAATCACTAGTTTTTTACTAAAAACAATTAAGTAAACCTATTGTGAAACCTTAAGGCTTGGTTTGTAAGACGTCGTGGATGACGTGGTTCACTTCTTGGGAGAATAATCAACACAAAGGGATTAAATTCTTCCAAAACCCTTAAAATCTCGAAATGAGGTTTGTACCTGAATTCAAAACGTTTCAATCTTATCCATTCCTCTAGTGATCTAGAAACAACTACATCGTCAGTTTCATTCCTAAGACGACATTCATTCACCTTGGCAGTTAAAGAAGAAAATTCATGTACTTCCTTTGTGATTTCAACATATCGACAAAAAAGGCCGGCTCTGTTCCTGTTGTTGGGATTTCCGGTTTCATTACAAAAGTTAGCATGAGTATCTTCTAACCATTGCATGCTCATTACACCATTCATCCGACGTTCATGGCCCCTAGCTGGATAATGCAATACAATGTTTCGACATATTGATAAATCTTCCTCTAGTGTAAAATTTTCTGCATTCAGGCTAAAATTTTCGTAACCCGTCATTAAATGAAAACCGAAGATGACAAATTTCTTATGAAATGTTTGAATTGTGGATTTGGAATGAGAATGAATGATACAATATGTCAGGTATTTATAGGTAGATGGGGAGTGAGAATGGTGGATTTGTTCAACGGTAAGAAAACGGTAACAAATATAAAAATCAATTATTTTATTTTAATTTTCAAAATTGGTTGTATGTTGACACGGCAGTATTAACATTAATTGAGGAGTCATTAATATTGTGGATAGATAGAGAAAAATGTCAGGTTGGATTTACTAAAAACAATAAAGTTGTTAATAAAATGTCATAGATAAAGAGAAAAGTAAGGTTAGATTTGCATGCAATAAATAAGGATGATTATCAACTACCGTCCCCCTCCCCACGAGAGGTGCGAGGGGGCATAAACGGAGGCATCGATGAAGAAGGAACATGCCCCCCGGTATTCCACATTTGCGATGGTAGAGTTGAAGAAAAACTTCCAAAACCTAGTGGTGGATTATGTAAACGACCATGCGAAAGTTGTAACTTCAAATTGGTGATTTCATTCTTATATTCCCGCAAATCTTCCATCCTTTCCCTCGATTGTGTCAAATGAAAGTTTTTGAACTCTTGGGTAAAGTCAGCACTCTGTTGCGCAAAAGCATAACATTCACCCTGTTATAGACAATAGGTCACATTTAGCCTGTCAACCCGTAAATTCAGAAACTAAATAACGAATATATTACAAATGTACTTACGTATGACCAATTATCTATAGGCGGGATGGGCACATGTTCAGCAGGTTGGTTGATGGTTTCTTTAACTAAGCCACCCAAACTGTCGTATGTTTCCACATCCCAGTCTACGAGTTTGCAAAACTTGTTCGAGTTAGTAACATGGCGCCAATAGTCCAAATACCCCTGATACGTAACCTCTCCTTGGAGGTACTCAGTTACATCGACTTCAGAGGTTTCCTTAAGTTGGGTAGCATCTTCATCAGAGATGTCACTAACTCGAACTGGGGGGTTCTTCGGAATGCGGTAGCCATCATTGTTTTGGTGCCATAACCGATCACCGAGGTATACGTTATGCTGTTAAAAGTAAGATTCCAGTAATAACTATTACAATAAAAAATGAAATAAATAAAATATGCTATGAAAATAAATTAACTACTCACAATGCCATTCCAAGTAAATACAACGCGCCTATTTGAGAGAACCACCGCTGTCGTGATTACGTCATTTTGTATTAGTGGGATTGCGGTCCGCCAAGGGTGCCATGTCACATCGTCGGCAGTCATTGCATTTAGAAGACAACGTGAACGCACAATATCATTACTCTTTTTTCGTGTACTCTTCCACCTAGAACATGTAGGCCAAGTAGTCACTGTCGCAGGTGGTGGATGTGTGGTCGACGTATGCCGAGATATTCGTAACCCCAAAACTACAATTTGTTTTAAAAAAATAAAATATTTAAGTTACCACCAAACGTTTTTTTAAAAAGCAAATAAAATATTTTCTAAAATTTACCTCTAATATTTGGCAGGGTCCGGTTAGTGACTTCTGCCCCCTACCGGATGCGCCAAGGGCGGAATATAGTTTTGAAAAACAAGCACCACTCCATTCGTAAGTTCCAATTAGTTTTGGATCCTCAAAAGCCGCTAACCATCCGGCATCCACATAGTTTCTTGCGTTGGAGAAAAAAAATTGTCCCAGAACATACATCCAAAACGCTTTTGCAACTCTCTCAGCTTTGGTAGCATCATGTTGCGCCCCTTTCAAATAATCCTCTGTAAAGTATGACCCTAAAAATGCCACCGTTGGTGCATCACAGATCCACTGAATTGAAATATTGTTAGTTACACAATAGTTTTTGTCTTTCAGCTCTATAAAAATATTCTGCTGGACATATTCAAAGGTGTACTTTTCCTCATCGTATGGAATTTGCCCTCCAATTCCAATACTGAGACCGGTCAACATCACCCAGTCTAATGGTGTAAACCCCATTTCACCGAATGGGAAGTGAAAAGTGTTCGTCGTGTCCCAGAAACGCTCCACCATGTAATCAATCATGGCGTGTGACGAGTCACCAGCATCCATTGCCAAAAATTTGTCCCATCCAGCCATTTCGATAATAAATTTCGCCCTAGAGCAGAATTTCGATATACTTTTATATGCCAGCATAACCGATTTAAGAGACCCCCGATGGATGTACTTTGTCTTTGGGTCTGCCCTAATAGTCATATCGTTGCTAACGTGCCCCCTAACATCTTCCACCATACTATAAGTTTCCAACACTGTAACATCCGTTTCTTCACCAACAAAACCTCCTTGTGTATCGTTGGTTGATTTTCCTTTCTTGCATCTTTTTTTCCCACCGATCAATCGCGATGCGGATTTCCTCAACATCTAACCATAACAAACAGTTAACAACAAAAAAAAATAATTATTTTGACGTTCAAAATGTACTCACTTTTGACATTATTTTCACGTTAACAACATCTAACCATAACCTAAAAATAGTTTCAATTTTAACAATTGAATATTAAAAATAAATTTTTAAAAACCTTCTAAAATCAACCAAAATACACCTAATCATCATTCAAAAATTAACTCCCACATACACCTTAATAAATTTAAAATGAAACAAATTAATAACAACTATAAATAACTTTTCCATTTACTAAATCATATATTATTTTTACATGCACAATTACATTTTAAATATCATAAATTATTAAGTGGAATTATAAACACTATAAAACAATAAATTAACTAACTCAACACCCCTAATTAACAATGATGCAATTAACAATAATATAGTTTACAAAAATATATATAACAATAACATTTTAAATTGTAAATTTAATTTTTCTACACAAATTACAATGAAAATATCAAACTAAATCAAATCCAAATTTTTTAAATTAATTTTTTAATACCCTAAAACTATCAATAAATCATATTATTACCATGTATACTAAATTTAATATAAACCCTAAAACTAAAAGTATATTTACTAAATCTAATAATCATTAAAATCAAATTAAAATAGCAAAAAAAAAATAAAAAAAAATATACCGTTTCTTTGCACTCCTAAACGTCCGGCTAAACTAACGTGTTCACGACGTCTGCTTATCGGCGAGTGAGTGAATGAAGCACAGGTGAACAGGAGAAAATGAAAGAGAAATGCAAAAATTTCCGGCGGCTGGTTTTCTTGTTTTTTCTTGTTTTTTCTTGTTTGCGGTTTTGATGGAGAAGAAGGTAATCTTTGTGTTTTTATAGTTTGTTGGATGCTTCACACGTGTACAAAACACTATCTAAACTATTGACACATAAATAATTCGTCTATTTCACCATGTTTGACCCTGATTGACCTGCTTGACTATTTGTAACGCTCCCTCATACTAACGTAAAGATTTATCATGCTAGTCTACGGCAACGTTTATATTCGCAACGCTAGTCCACGATGACGTTCCATAATCTTAACGCTGGCCTACATCAGCTTTTAGTTTTTCAACGCTCGGCTAAAGCAACGTTCCATAATTGACGCTCCACTACACCCACGCTAGCTTTTCAAACGTTGCTTTATGGTAACGTTTGTATTTTAAATGCTGTTTTGGAATAGCGTTTTGGTTTTAACGCTTCACTATGGTAACGTTTAGATAAGCGCTACAGTAAAGTGACGTTTGAGTATATAACGCTTCACTACAGCAACGTTTATACAAAACGCTTACCTAAATGAACGTCAAAAATTTAACGTTTGCACAGTAAAACGTCTGTGTATTATACGTTACTTTAGTACAGCGTTTGATAATTAACGCTTATTTACAACAGCGTACTATCAAATTTACTCCTGTTGTCGTTGCGTTTTTTTTTTTACACGACCAAACAAATTTGGTATTTGATCGATGGTCTGGTCCAACCGCTGCAGTTGCTCTAAGAGCAACTGCAGTGGGCGAGGGTAACAAAGAGTAAAGATCAAATTTACTCTTTCCTCGCCCAAATCCATCCCCAACGGACGAGTATATTTGGTTTTCACGCGACTATAGCTACAGTCGCAGATTAAATTTCCTCGCGACTAAAAGTATAGTCGCACGCTCTACTGAAAGAACGTTCATCCAAAACGCTACATTAAGAAAGCGTTACGAAACACGGACGTTTTGTTACAAAAGCGTTTGAGGAGACGCTATGTCACAGAAGCGTTTGATGTACGCTCGACTATAAGGGCGCCTGTATGCCAAACGCTCGGCTAAAGTAACGTTCCACAGGACGTCCATTTAGTGGGACGTTCGAATTTGAACGTCCACTTGGAAAGGCGTGTATGAATGTATAGTAAACGTTCTACCTTGTGAACGTGCAGCAATGTTTCTAAAGAAACTAATACAGAAACGTTCTACCTTGTGAACGTGCAGCAATGTTTCTAAAGAAACTACTATGTACATACGCTCACTATACGCTCACTATGCATGATATGTGACCTTGTGAACCTGTTCAGACATTAGTTGAGGCAGATTAGTCCACTACCTGCCTCAACACATAGTAAAGATAATCTGCCTCAACACAAAGGTAGTGGACTAATCTGCCTCAACATTAGTTACATGTGCAGACATTAGTTAAATGTACAGAAGCGTTTATGTAAAGAAACATGTTCATTTGTTCTTTAAGACGTTCTGCCTTGTGAACGTAAGATGTAAAGATACATGGTTAGACTTTAAGCATAGACTCTTCTCTACATGAGCGTCTATGCACTTACGTCCTCCTAGTAGAGCGTAAAATTCGTATGCGCCCACCCAATACAACGTTCATTTAATAGACGCTGGTTCCAGATAACGTTAAACATACGTCCACCCACTTGAGCGTAACAAAATGTAAACGTTCATATACAGCGGCGTCATATGAAACGCTCCCATGAATGGGCGTCTAACAAGATACGTCTTTTTAGAGCAACGTCCGTGTCGACTAACGTTCTTCTACAACAGCGTTTTCAAACAGACGCTCTTTTCACTGTACGTGCGATCATATTTACTCGCGAAACCATTGTGGAAAAAAATGAAAAATGACCAAATTTTTTTAGTCTTTACTCTTTGGTATACTCGCCTTAGAGCATCCACAATCATGCGACTAGACTAAACGATCAAAGATCAAATTTTTTGATCTTTGATCCGTCCTAAAAACAACGGGATATGATCAAGCGAGGGCCTAGGACATCGCTTGAACGTAAGCGAAGTAGCAGGATATCGCCTGGTACAAGCGAGATTCTGCTCTAACGCCTACAAAAAAAACATACAAGCGACATCCCAACATTTCGTCTGTGTATAGTGCGGAAAACTCGTGTGAAAATTGAAGCCGGGCGAGATGCAGAGGTATCGCCCAGCTCCAAGCGGAAGCACAAGATCTCGCCAGGAAATGGACTGAGCGACGGCTTGGGGTATCGCCCAACCCCAAGCGATGCCTTAGCATCCCGCCCACCACCAAGCGAAAGCTCAGCAGTTCGCCCAACTCAAGCCAACTCAAGCGTGGCCGTAGCATCTCGCCTTACTCCAAGCGAGGCCTTAGTATCTCGCCAAGTTTTGAGCGAAATGTTAACTCTTCGCCCGTGTTTTTAAGCGAGATGCTGGTCCGTCGTCTGTTCACAAGCGAGGGAGTAGAGTTTCACTCGACTATAACTTTTGATCGTCGATCAGCGACTTCTTTTAATCCTGAACAGTGATTTTCAACGATTATAAATCAAATTTAATCGCACCGCTGCGGTTGATTTTCACCGATCATCGATCAAATTAAATCTTTGATCGACGTTTTGATCGATGATTGTGGATGCTCTTATTGCAGTTACCCTAATGGACTGAATCTGGTAAAGTGGCATTAATTTCTCCTGCAATACAAAAATTAAAAGACTAGGATATAGAAAACCACAACATTTAGAATTTACTGACTGATGTAATATTAAACCAAAATTTTGGAATAATCCTTAACAAATATCTAGTTTAGAACCTAATATATCCTTGCCTGGAAAATGTAAATTACGTTGAACCTAATATATCCTTGCCTGGAAAATGTAAATTACGTTGAAAATCAACTAAAACAGAAAATAGATGCTACCTGGAGTACACTAATTTTTTTAATAAAGACTCCTAAAAATCTATCTCAGAAAGATATACACTTAGCGAATGAAATTGGGGAACATAATTAGTTCATTAAAAAAAATCCTTATTATGTCGAAATTTTGTTTCGATTTAAGTATATTTATAATTGGTGTGATCTTCTTTAAAGGTGTCAATTGGTGTGATTTTCTGGGGAAAAGGAAGAGAAGGGAAATAGAGGAGGGGGCAATTATGAGATAAAGAAAAAGGAATATTGGAAAAGACAAGAGAAAAAGAAATATAATTGGAGTTTCTGGTCAAGGGTTTTCTAACTTAGTCATAGGTATTCATGACCCATTCGGTTTTGGGTGTGAAAAAACACACAATTTTTTTATTGATCTATATATTTTATGGCGGAACAGAAACTCTAAAAATTGAGAGAATTCTCACCTTATAACCATAACCCTCTAAATCAACATCTACTTATATAGTTAAGTTGAATGTAGTCCATATTAGAGGCCTAACTAGTTAGCAAATAGCCGAACATTCACGAATTAATTATATAGTTAAAATAAATATAGTTCATATTAGAAGCCTAGCTAGTTCACGTGTATTTTTAACGTATTATTCGAAAGCCGGACACTAAACACGTTTTTCTTATATATTTCTCAAATAATTCAAAAAACCGACAATTTCACGAATTATTTAGTCTTTTAATTCGTTGAAATTACTCATGTAGTCGAAAACAAGGAATCGATCCCACAACTTCCACTTCCTATAAAAACCACTCAACCATTAAGCCATGCGCTTCGTTTTTGGTTAAAAACTATATGCTATTAATATAATTTATTTAAATTATAAACCAGTGAATTTTAGCCATGCCATTAGTCACGAATTTATGTATTCCGTATTTTTCCGAATAATGTATAGTTAACCGAATAGTTAACCGGATTTATATTTTTTCTAGTCGATTAATGATGCATTTTCACCCATCCAAATTGCTAACTAGGATTAGAGGTACTTGTATCTTGTTTATTTCTTTTTATAATTATAAATAATTATGAGTCTGACAATAATCAGAAAATATTTTTGGGTTTGTGAATAGAAAAAATGATTACTTTGGTCAGGCCTAATTTCCCCTAATCACAATCCACCCGGAAATCCAGCTGACTGAGGCATGCAAGAATAGTAACTAACCATCCTTATCATACTCTGCAGTTATTTTAGTCTTTGGTGCAAACTAGTATACATGACTTTCTATCTTTAAAACAAAAGCAGAAACTAGAACTAGAATACATGACTTTACCTTTAAAACAAAAGCAGAATGAATAGGATACGCATAAAAGTGGTATTTGCTACAACTCAAAAATTGTACTCGAGGAGACATTAAGAGATTTGCTTTATGTACACTGATTAAGAACTCAAAAGTTCTAGCCTGACTGTATGTTAAACACGGATACATAGTATATTTAAAACTGCTAATACATTCTATATATTCAACGGCTTCAACTACTACGAATGGCTTACAAAGAAAACCAACCCAAAAAGGCCAACCTATGCTATTTAATAGTTATCTCTCTGCTTCAGTAACATGAGCTAAGGAGCTAGCAATCTTCGAGACTAGTTGCAGAAGAATGAGCAACATTTTTTGTTTCATTTGGAGTAGCAGCAACTCTTTCTTCTTCAACCACTTGTCTCTCTTCTTCTATTCTCGGGCTCAAAGTCCCAGTGTTCATCCTCTGAACCTCATCTCTAGTATAAATGCAGATTTTGCCAACCATACTACAAAATTCCCTGTTTCACAAGAAGAGTCGTGGAAACATTCAGAACAATAACTAAAAAGGGCATATGGAACCAATCAAATGAAGCAATATCTCATGAAAACACAGGAGTACTTACTGCCACGGATCATCTCCAACAAGCATCATATCACCCTCATTGTCAGTATACACCACTTGCCAATTTTTGTTTGTAGCCATCAACCCACCATTAAAATCAAACATCTGATCTAACTCGCCTATTAGTTCATCGTAGCCATTGAACTTAGAGAGATCCACGGACCTCCCGAGAGCAATTCCCTGCATCTGAACCTATGAAAACCACATATAAAGTACTTTAGCTCTTCTATGGAGCTATAGCCTACATAGCTCATTATTACGAAACATGTACAAGAGGAAAACCTTAGTGCAGCTCCTTGTTGTACCACCCTTATGGTTGCTCGACACATTTTTAGGCTGCTGGCGAATTCGAGGAAGTTTTCCCTGCTGATCAGACAGTTGGTCAGGATGTGAAGCTTGTAAGTGGGGCAATAGAGGGTGCATGTGACCTCCTGCCTCGTTCATCTTATCTGAACTCGATTTTGGTGCCTCCTGTCCAACAGGATTGCTGAATAGTGAAATACCAAAAAGTTTGTAGTCGCTGTCGCCTTTGGCTCTAACAGACTCATATTGCTCGACTAAAGCAACCTTTGGTGTTACCTCTCTTGAATGTGGTGGATCCTCTGACTCAGACTGTGGCAGTAAAGACATCAACCAGTTTCCTGGTTGTTGCTCAACTCTGGGACTCCGCATCTCGGGAAACCAACTCAAGCCAGTATATCTGGCACTCCCTGTCTGAGATTGTACATCGCCATCTTGTGTAAGCACTTTCCTGCCGGATTCCATCATGTTTGGTGAAGAGCTCATTGGCTGTGAGCAGGGGAGCAAGTTAAAGTGCCCTTCCTTGTCTTGAAAATGCCTCTTCAAAGAGTTAGCATTACCCAGATTTCGGTCTACAAAACGAGGATAAAACCCACGGTGAGAATCTTTGGTGCCAAGGAAACCAGACAAGAGATCCGTACACGGTGATTCATATTTCATTTGAGGTGATGAGATGTCTAAGTGTATTCTTCTCTGAATTGTCTTCCCATCATCTGGAAAAAAAACACACACACACAAGAGGGTTAGCACCAGTATCTGACTCCAGATTTTCCCAAAAGTGCCACTCAAGGTTGAAATTATCCAGACCTTGCAAGACCCTTGATAACTCATTTATTGGTGAAGGGTCTAGGGACTTTGGACAACCCCTAGGCTAATGAACGTAGATTCAGAGTGATGCTATCAGAGAATGAATGCACAATCAAGAGATGTGGTGCTGATCATTACCTTCCCTTGTAAGAACAGAGTAGTCGGGAGATGAGGGCACCATGTTTGTACGCAGCCTCTTTGACCTGGGTACTGGAAGGGGATTCAATGCAGGGGGCGACAAGGCAGGTTCTACTTTCCATGGAGAGACTCGTTCAGGACGAGGAACGGAAGAAGTTTCATCCCAGCGAACCTAAAAAATTAAAAAGAACAATCATCTTCAGCTCAGCTACAGTCATGTTACAATCAAAACAATAAGCCAAAAGATATTAAAATACTACCTTGAGGCATCTCCATTTTGATCCGTTCCACCTGTTTGGATCAGCATCACCAGCTCCAACTATAGTGCCTGTAAACCTGTCATGTGTAAAAAATAGATTAGCATGAGAAATACAGAAGAGTGATAGAAGTGTGCTGTCATGCTGAAGTTAAATAAGTATATAGACACAAAAATTTACCTTTGCTCTGGAGCTTCTTCTCCTTCGAATCTCATTTTGAACCTCATTCCAATCGAGTGGCTGTTCTTCACGGACTCCATATATTGACCAAATGGAACAATAAACTCTTCGGGGCTTGTCCTGTAATAGATTGGGGCTTAATAAACTCCATATATTAAGCATATAAGCACAAAAAGAACTGTAGAATGTTCATATTAGTTATTTTCCTAACTCAAATATAATTTAGGATAAATGTGTTATCCGGCAAACCACACACCTAGGTTTGTAATAGACAGTGAACATGGTTCCTGTCGAGACAGCATGCCATGCGGTTGCAAGAACACCAAGGTGCATGCTGTGACTAGATATGACTGAAGATGGAATGCTACTCTGTTGTCGCATTGCACGTCGTACGCCAACACGAAGTTCCCCATTTTCACCTCTGGAAACCACACATTAGCTCTGTATCATAAAGAAAAAACAAAGATGGTTTGAAGATAGGAAACTGCGGTCATCAACAAGATAAGTTACCTTAGAAATATAAATGCATCCCCAGCAACAAGCCTTTTGGAGCTAACAAAGACACTCCAACCACTTTGAAGCAAATGCCTTCTAGGTTGACCTGGCCATTTCAAGATGATGATTAACTTAATGGAAAAGGAACCATATTCATAAGTAGAAAGACCAATTTCATCAATGAAATCAACTTAAACAAAATACAATGGCAACCATATAAAACTTTGACCAAAATAACAGCTGTCAATAAGCTTAAGATCAAATATATCCAACTGTATTGAAACCTAGCACAAACATAAATGCCACTAATAATCGACTAATGGAATTCTGCAGCATTTGATGCAGCAAATCCTATATATAGAGCTGATTCTAGCCATACAAACAAGTGGAACACTGTTTACCCCTAAAGATGTGGCGAAACCTCCATTCATTTCCATGCAAATCCTTAGCAATCAATTCTTGAGTAGGAGGTTGTCGGCACATATCCTGTAAGAAACCAAATCAGAGGCCTCAGAAACAATAAATACTCATAAGAAGCAGCAACATAATCACCAGATTCAATAGTAAATCCTTACCAGTGGAGGTAGACATTCATCTGCATGCCGTCTCAAAACAGAAAACCCTCCATGTGTGCTTGTATCAGAAGCAGTCAAAGTCTTACAAAATGAATGCACAAGAGGACGAGGAGAGGATTGCGGAACAGTTTCCTTCTCCACCAAATTTTCATCTTGCTGGTAGTGAAGAGAAACACATCACATATTGATTTCCTCGTTCAGAACATTCTTTCAACCAAAACCTAATAACAAAAGAGAGAACACTTACATTTCCCTCTGGCAACAAAGTCACTTGTGCAAACACCTCATCAGTATCTGCCTCAGCCTAAACACACACAAAGTCAAAAATTGAAAGTCATCAGCACCATGAAAGAAAACCCCTAAAACCCTAAAGAAAAACCGGGCACTTTGGTGAGACGTGAAAAGACCCGATCCCAATCTGACTTCGATAGGTGGAATCGTCTCACGCCATACGTCATGAGTTGAGATTTTACCTTCAATTGTACATTGATTACACGACAAACGATCTTCGTTGGAAGATCATAAACTGGCATCTGCTGATCAGCTACTTGATTCGTCGACGCTTCAACCTAAATTTCATAACAAATCAGATCTTTCACTAATTTCTTATCAACAAATTCTAAATCAAAGGAATTTTGAAGAAAATCTTAGCTAAGAACATTGAAGTAAAAAGTAATTACCTGTTCAATATGTCCTTGAGGAAAATAGATAACTAAGTCACCTTCACGAGGAACAGTAACTAATGGACCAGCACAAGCATGCCATAGCTCTGAGTATAGTGCATCTTCATCAAAATCTGTAAAACACATCAAACAAAAAAATATAAAAAAATAAAAGATAAAAATCAGTCAATCCTGAGAAATCTGAAAAGAAAACTAATCTAGCTTTCTTTTATAAACACTTGTTGGAGGTTCTATAGGACTAGCACCATCATTTCTGATAGTTCCACCACCACCACCAATAGCATCCTTAGGCTCAGTAGTACAATTTGATGAAGAAAAACTCTTTCCTCCAATATTATTATAATTTACTTTACCAGAAACTTCAGTTGATCTCATTTTATTGTTTAACACAGATCTTCTTCTTCTTCTCTTCTCATAATCAAACTGTTAAAAAATAATTAACGTTGATGAAATGAAATTTATTTATTCTTCTGCTTCTTATCAACTATTATGATGATGATGAATTGGTGTTGACAGTCATAAGTGATTGTGTTTTGTTGATTTAACAATTTTGATTTCTCCCTCTCATCACGAGTTTCCTTTCTCTGCAACTTTAGTTTATGTTTCCATCTCTCTCTCTCTTTCTTTTTTTTTTTCTCTCTAGTTGTGTGTCTGGTACTGGCTACTGCTGCTGCTGGTGTCATAAAAACTGAGTACTACAACTCTCGCTACAGTTATTATCATCTCCACACTGTTGAGAGTGTGTTTGTGGCCCATTCATGAATGTGTGTGTGTATGTATGTCTATATTTTTAACGCCCCCTTGGTCCTTCTAACTTTCGGTCAAACTTCTGCCGGGCAGTTTCACTTTCTTTTCTTCTGAAATCCGGACCCAGTGATCACGGACATCTAATTATGGTCAGTCACTTTATTTTCCGGTTATTGCTTACCGTGGGAGTACATAAAAACATCCGGAAAAAGTTATGGGCATGGATTTACATGAGGTAGCTAAATGAGATTTTATAGACTTTTGTATATTTTTAATTTGAGCAGTTTTTGAAGATTCTCTGGAAGTTAAGAGATTTCTAGTGACTTTATGAATGTAGAGTCTGTGTGACTTATAGATATAAATTTGGTGGTTTTTTAAAGAGTTTTTGTGATTTACAGAGACAAAACAATGGATAATATTTAATCAAAAATTTAAAATATCTACCAATTTATTTATTATGCAAGTTACAATGTTAACAAAGTACCATGGGTAAATCGTTAAATATATATCGATCGTCAAAAACTTTTAGTATATGTATCACATATGTGTTTTCTTTTTTTATATTTCTTTCTTTTTTCTATTAATATTTTTTTCTCTTAGTCATGACATAGTACTATCACGCAACACAAATGAAAGAAAATAATTGTACAATGGATGTAAAACAGATAGATACTGGATGCTACACCATTGTAAATTAAATAAAAAGAAGATTTGTATATGAATTTGATGCTTATGAGAAAATAACATAAATTTCAAAGTCTCCAAAAATCACACATGTTCAGAAGAGATTTTTATCATGCCTGTTTTCTTACAAAAGTCCTCCAAAGTCTCTAAAATTTATAATCCATGACTTATAAATATAAATCCAATAAGAAGGGTGTTTGAATGACTCTTAAGATATCTCAATCCGATAACATGGAGTTTTAGAGAATTGAAAAGACTTAGAAAAAAAATCATTATCCACTAACAAGGGAGATTAGGAGACTCTCTTAGAATCTCTACTGACTAACAATAGATTTGAGAACTCTTTGAAAATCCTTCAAATTACTATTTGACTACCCCCATGTTACTCTATCTAAAGCGCTCTAAAAAGTAAGGATCCTGGCATGGTCAGTTCCTGTTAGAACAATTGTTAATTTCACACCTGCAAAACAAAGATCAAAAACAATACAAGGTGACGGCTAAATCACGATGGGTCCTTATCTTTAAGACATTTTGTGGCTCTGCCATAAGTTTTGTACAAGTAGTTCTTTCTTCGTTACAATATCAGCAGGATAAAATAGTCGAGAAAAACTTTCTTCAATTTTTCAAGCACACAATGAGAGATCAAACACTTTTACTATATCTAATCTTACTCAAAAAGTTAGTTTCTTGATTCTCATTAAGACAATGGAAGAAAACTTATATGTACTTTGGTTTCTTAAAACTTATTTATATCAAAGACATTAGAAACATATTAATGGAGAATAATTCTTGGTTTTATTACTACCACAAAAATTCTATTCAATAGTAGAAAAACGGGTAAGTATTCGGTACCGAAATTAATAAAGTTAAATTTTGTAGTTAAGATGATAAAAAAACATTTTGAAAATATTTTTAAAAACAGTAAAAAAGAATTTCAACTTCAAAAGGCCCATAAAGCCCCGCTCCCAGAATAATATTATTTAAAAACAGTAAAAAAGAATTTCAGGTTCAAAAGACCTATAAAACCCCCCTCTTGAAATAATGTTATATGTATATACATCCAATCAATCCAATCAGTAAGGGAAAATTTAATCTCAAAATCTAAACCATATACCACCTGGCTACGTCTTGAATGTTAAAGTAATGTACAAAAATATAAGGGTTGGGAATGCACGACGAAAGGGTTTGATAAAACCTTTTGACAAATATCACAGACCAGTGGATAAGAGATATGTGATGGCCCTTGTTAGTGATGACGTGGCCTATAACTATTTTATTTTTTACTATCGACTCAATATTAGACGAGAAAACAAGATCAGGAGAAAAAACTAAAGTACAACATATTTTTCTCCACATTACTACCAGTAAGATCTTTGGTTTCTACATCTTGACATACCCCTTCTCATTATACAAGAAACTATACAAGAAACTATCTATCTTTGTATCAATTATCATCTTTGCAATTAGTTCATTAATCTGATGCTATTCAAATGCCGGCCCAAATCTTTCCTTTAAGTTGTAGGTGGCATGTCATGATATTTGTACAGTCATACATATCATGGATGTTGCCATTTTCTTCTGTAGTGATCACGGCTAGTGACTTATTAGTACATTGGCAAACTGAAATGTTAGAACCTACGAGAGGAAAAAAATACTTGGACCAAATATACATATTTGAAGTAATAAGTATGAAGAAAAAGAACTTTATAAAGACCCAAACCTTAAGTCGTCAAGAAACATTAACTGGCCATTCAAAGGGTTCTCAATGAATGGAGTCAAGTTGCAGCAATCATATTAATTCAGAGAAACTAATACATTATTAGGTATTTGATATCTTTGTAAGTGGATGTAGATATTTGCAACGTATACTTTACGTTGGAGTGGGCTAACTAGAGACTGACTGAATTGCAGATATGGATCAGGTGGTATTCAATCAATTAAAAATCAATTCATAAGTTGGAGTTATTAGATCATAATCTATCAGTAAACTTTTGGGGAAATTAGTATCCCGATTGCAGCGTAACGCATGATCTTAAAGGGAGATTTATGATTTGAACCAAAACTTGGAAAAATAATAAGAGGGACAAAAGATAAACAAGCACACAACCACAACACAAGATATACTGGTTCACCTTTACAGGCTACATCCACGGTCAACACCACCAAAAAAACTTTCATTACAATCAAAGACCATTACATGCTCTTTTCGTAACCAATAAAGAAATATCAAACAGAAAGAGTTAACAAGACATACCCGAGAACACCATTGAAGAAAACTTAGAAATCAACTCTCTAAACCATTCTTCAAACATGCCTCATGTCTTCTTTTCTACACCTTCTTCACAGTTGCCAGTAACAGAGGAGAAACATGAAAACACTCTAGAAAACCTGGTTTAGGGCAAAGCTCTAAACCCTAGAAACACGAAAATCCTCTCCTTCGCAGTAGCACTCGACCCTCTCTACTAAAAAGACCAAAAACCTAATCATAAGGTTTTACCATTTTTCTAGGTTGGATCGATTACAAACCTCCGATTCTACTCCTAATTATAGAGATAAAAACTTAATCTTTAAGAAAGCTTAAATTTAGAAACAAATTTTCCTAACTTGGTTCTTAGTTAAATTTTAGGGACAAATTTATTTATTGTAAAGTTCGACTAAAAACAAAACTCTGTACACCGACTTAAAATTATATAAACTCATGGATAATTCAAGAACACGAAGGAGTGTATCCTTATAATACTAAAAAAATATTGAGTTTGGAATCCATTATATTTAGATACATGGAATTCAATTATGTCTCACCACTGCCATTAGTATTGTATGGTATATATACGATGTGATATTTATGATTGTGTTTCTTTTTCACTTCCACACATGAATAAAAATAAATATAAAAAATTACAATCTGAACAAATTATATACCAAAAGTATGCAAATTTCTTTCTAAGAAAAAAATATCATGATGGATCTTAGAAAATAATGTAGAGAAAATATATGTTGTATTTCAGTTTTTCCTTTAATAAATTTCTTTTTAGCTCTGTTAATTTTTAGCCGAATAGAACATGGAAAAGTAGTTATCGGTCATGGCAGCATTAATATGGGCCATCACGATATCTTTTATCCAATGGTCTAAAATTTTGTTTATGAGGTTTGTCAAACCATTTTCTCATGCTATCCCAACCCCAGTAATAAAGCATTTTATAACTGCAGGAGAAGTTTTCAAACCACCAAGGACATGAGTGCCATCATTGGTTTGAGTTGGAAAAGGAAGGGAAGTTGAGATGCACCTTCAGTTGGCTATCCAAGGCTTGTGCATATATTTATGCACGGTGTTTGGTCATTAACTACTGTATTAATGGTGTAAAAGATAATCGGTACGTTAAGCTTTGGGAGTGTAAGTCTCAAGCTAAAGAGAGTTAGGCATTACTTAAAGAATGAATAAACAAGTTTTATAATCTTCCTTTGACGTAATAAAAGAGAGTATTATATCATATCTCAGTGTTTATATTATAATGCTAATCTTGTGAATTAGTAGCATGGCAAATCTCTACTTCAATATGGAATGCATTAAAACATAGAGACAAAATAAGAAATAATTCAGTTGCCAAGTACCTAACAAGTTACGTATTGCACTTGTTGTTGGAAGTATGTAAACCCGAGTTACCCGAGTACTGATGGGTTAAATGAGTTCATTGAACAACAATATTAATATTACCGGTCATGGCTCATAAAAATTGCAGGTTGCAAATTAAAGATGTGACAGTAGAACGGGTCACAGGTCAAGTCACGGTCATAGGTCGTGACTTTTATAAAGTATTTTGAGGGGTGTGGGCACGTTTCGGACAAAAAACGTGTTGTTTTAAAAAGAAATCTGTTTTTTAATATTTTTTTAAATAACGGGTGTGATAACGGTTAAATAGAAAAATAAATAAATTATGATTTGAATTTTTCATTTAACGGTTTAACATGCGTGAAAAACGGTTATAACGCGTCTAAATAACCTTGTTATAATTTTTTTAAATTTTATTTGTTTATTTATTTATTTTTATTTTTTAATTGTAATTTTTAATATTTTATATTAGAAATAAAAAATCGGGTAAAAAAATATTTTATATTCTTTTCTCTAACAAACGGGTATGACGGGTGTGAAAACTGAAAAAACGGTCTGAAAAACTTATGTTAGAGTGTTACTTAGAAGAAAAAAACGTAAAAAATCAATTTTAAAAAACAGTTATTGTACGCGTGAAAACAATTATAACGGGTCTAAATAATGCCATTTTTATATTCTTTTTTCTAACAAACGAACGGGTGTGAAAATGGAAAAAACGGTCTGAAAAACTTATGTTAGAGTGTTACTTAGAAGAAAAAACGTAAAAAATCAATTTTAGAAAACAGTTATTGTACGCGTGAAAACAATTATAACGGGTCTAAATAATGTCATTTTTGTATTCTTTTTTCTAACAAACGAACGGGTGTGAAAAAGGAAAAAAAGGTATGAATAACTTATGTTAGAGTGTTACTTAGAAGAAAAAAACGTAAAAAATCAATTTTAGAAAACAGTTATTTGCGCGTGAAAACAATTATAACGGGTCTAAATAATGTCATTTTTTATTCTTTTCTCCAACAAACGAATGGGTGTGAAAATGGAAAAAACAGTCTGAAAAACTTATGTTAGAATATTACTTCGAAGAAAAAAGCGTAAAAAAACAATTTCATAAAACAGTTATTGTACGCGTGAAAACAATTATAACGGATCTAAATAATACAATTTTTTATATTTTATCTGCATTATTTAGACACAAGTATCGATGATCCTCACGGACATGTTAAATAGGCATGACTGTTTTAACGGCTGTTTTCTCAATAAAAACGACCATTTTTCAAACCTTAATTCTGGTGTCCATGCATCATCTCAGGCTGATTAATACCGGGAATATAAGACATGTTGGGGGTAGGGATCAAGAAAGCAAGAAACGGTTAACAAACGCCGTTTAATTTGGGAAAGTGAATAAATTTTGGCATATGATATTATAGTTGAATAAAAGAGGAGGAAGGTAAAAAGAAGGTGGGGGTGGTGTCGGGGTTGGAAGTCAGTGAGAGTCAGTGTAGTGAATAGGGAAATGACTTTGTGTTGTCGGGCTAATAAGAAGCACAGATGCTGAGTGAATTTGGTTGGAGTGACTGAGTACTTGCACTACCTGGCGCGGAATACGGTCCCAAAATTAATGGCGACATGTTTCATGGGGATTGTAAGGCCTTCACGTACAGTTATATTACTTGTTTATTTCATTATTTTATTCGTCTTACATCTTAATTCTTTCGACTTTTAGCTTGTAATTCTTTTTTTAGGACAAACTTTTAGCTTGTAATTACCGATACTCTACATCTACGGGATCTAAATTTGGAGTTACTAAAAAAATCATCCTAAAATCTTTGATCAAACATGGGAGCACTCGAGTGTATGAAATTGAACAACATTGTTAATAGGGCTATTAATTTCATTGGAAGTGCACTAAATTCCAAATAAAAATTGAGAAAATGAGTTTATTGTCCAAGGTTCCCTAATTTATGGTTCTACAGGATGTAAAAATAAAAAATTGTTAAAATGGACACAAAAAAACAAGATAATTATGTCCCTCATCTTTATATTTATTTCTTTTTTATCCCTTCTCTCTCCAATTTAAAAATAAATCACAAAAACATATAATTTTTAAAATATATATCCGATTTTAATAAAACTTATATTTTTGAATAGGATTTTAAATTATCTACAAAACAAGATCCATTGTTGATAGCAAATTCAAAAGTTTTTTTTTCGAAAGACAATAGCTAGGATGAAACTGGTTGCATCCTGAATTAAAATAAAATAGAAAAATTTATTCAAAAAATAGCTTGGATGAAACTGAATGCATCCTGATTTAAACTAAGAAAATAAAAATATTCGAATAATAGCTAGGATGAAACTGGTTGCATTCTGGTTTAAAATAAAATTGAAAAAAAATATTCGAAAATAGCAATGATGAATCTGGTTGCATCCTAACTTGAATTTGTTTACATCTATGTTTATACTAGTATGAAACTAGTATCATCATGCTCAAAACACTCTCAAAAAATTGGTACATGGCTCAAAAGTGCCTGAGAAGAAGAAATAAGCTAAAAATAATCAAACATGAATCTGCAACATTTTTCTGGTGTTACAGATTAACTGTTGCAATGCAGCTGAAGATAAACGTTGCAAAGCTGAAGATAAACGTTGCAAAGCTGAAGATAAACGTTGTTGACTGGTTGAAGAAACCATTGCAGATGAAGATAAACGTTGCAAAGCTGAAGATAAACGTTGTTGATTGGTTGAAGAAACTGTTGCAGCTGAAGATAAACCTTGCTGATTGGTTGAAAAAACCGTTGCAGCTGAAGATAAACGTTGTTGATGGGTTGAAGAAACCGTTGCCTTTTCTCTGTTCTTCCCGTCTTCTTCAGCAGCAGCAACACATAATTTTTCTGAATTGATTTTTCTTCGCTCTTTTTAGCCTCCTGAGCTCGCCCAACCTTCTTAACCTCTTTTGTGACTCAACCAAACATTTTTATACACCATAAGTTCATTACCGTACTGCTCCAATCATTATTACAATGTTAAATGATGTTGTTGTTGATTATTCATGTATCAGCACATGAAGTCTCTGTACCTTAACATCCCATCATCTTTGTTAATTGCTTAATCAAATCATTAACACTAAAACAATTTTTATTGAGAATCCCCTGTCATCTTCATTCTCTAACTGGTCAATTTATGTGTAAACAGTCTTTTGAAGTTACGTTAAGGCTCTTCACTTTAATGGCATCTGGTACATTGTTCTCTAAGGCTTTCAAGTGCCGGTAACCCGTATCGTATAGGCAACAAAGGGTATTTCTGTCAGCTGCATAAAATTAGTTTAATTAAAATAAAAGATTGGGTAGAATATCTAATTTTGGATATTAGAAAAATATCTAAAAAATCTTTAGGTATTAGAGAAGTATCTTATTTTACTTGTCTTCTACACCCATAAAATTTGTTTTAAGGGTTATAAGACCAATTAACTAATAAAAATTCATATAAAATTTGATATATTTTAAAGTAAATTGATATCATACGAACAGAATGAAGTCCTGATTAACAATAACAAGAAAAAAAAATTAAAAAAGAAGAAAGGAAACAAATATGAATGCATAACTAAACGAACGTTAATTAATCAATAGGGATGTATTAGATCACAAGTTGGTATCACCTCTTTTATATATATATATAAAAAAAAGGAAAATTATTCCCAACATAATTCTTTATTTTTATATATTAAAAATTTATCATTAAGATTTTATAGAAATTATTTGGTAACTATTATTATAATGGATGGTAGCTCATAATGGATTTTGTTTGGTAACCATTATAAAATTGATGATTATAAAGAGAATTATTATAAATTATAAATTTCTTAACTTGTTGTAAATTAATTCTTTGGTGGATACCACCACTCTTACACCCCTCTTAAACCACCACCTTATCATCTCCCTTTCCACCTCTTCACATCTTTCACTTCTTGGTAACCCCCACATTTAGTGTAATAACTTAGGTTTAATACCTTAGTTATGAGAATGCATTCCATTACTTCCTAATGTTAATGCTATCTTTATCATCCTCTCTTGTATTAGCCTATAAATTGAGGTTCATTCATTTGTAATGTATACTAATATCTAGTATTGAGAAATTCTCTCTTCTTCTCTCTATATTTCTTTTGTGCAATAGTTCATCTTTTGATTTAGTTTATAACACGTTATCAGCACGATCTGCTAATGAGCTAATTTATTTTATTTTTTTTTCAAATAATCTAATAAGATCGAAATTGCATTTTTTTTTTTCAAGGGTCGTTAATTGACCACGATGATGATCAAATTTCTAGTGTGATGAATCTTACACTATAAGGTAAAATACTATATATCTTTTTTCTTGTTTTTAAGAAAAACTAAAATCAAAATCTTTTACTTTATATTCATGAGTGGACAAACTTTTGATTTTCATAAGATGAAGATTTAGTTGAATATAGTAATATATTCACAGCTACTATTTGTTTAGACAAATAATCGATTCATGCGTATACAATGTATACCATGTATTAGTTAAAATTGCACATTTGTGAATTATATCATATATATATGAGTTTTTATTTTGTCGATGGATTATTATCTATTTATTTTATTTTATTTTATATCGCTTTAAGGTACCAATAATTGCGGATCGCATCATTACAAAGAGGAAAGGTTGTATCCTTGAAGGATAGCACAACTTTAACTTTTCCTCCTCAATAATAATCTCCTGGATTAAAAAAAAAAAGACAGTTCCACCTGAAGTTGGAACTCAATGTGACACAATATGGACAAAAGAAGTTCACTCGGTTAATCGGTCGGTCCCTGAAGTGACCCGTAACAAAGTGACATCATGTCTCTATCCGCGGTTCCCGAAGTAACATGACCCTGATGTTAAGACAATTTTATTTTACAAATAATGTGTCCACGTGTACACTGGCAATGAATATTTCGTCAAACCCGAAAATGACGAAATTGATATTTAAATTATGTTGGTACTGTGTCTGTGTATGTTCTTTATTTATTTTGATTTTCATTTATTTTAATTATTGGTCTTGAAAAAAAAAAAGGATTCCAGAAGCAATCCATGGGATGTTATTAACTCCAGAAGTAGTCTAACATGCAAATTATAAATTTTTGTAGCAATCCAAATTATTGTGGGTTCCCGCAGTAATCCATAAATATAGACTCCAGAAGTGGTCTATGAATTTTTTTGGATTTTAGGTATTCATAAAATTCTGGGTTCCCGAAGTAGCTCATAGTTACTAAATACTTTTGTTAATGGTTTTATTATTTTTCTTCCGTCAATCTATACTTTTGTTAATGGTTTTATTACCAAAACTCAAAATATATGTCATATTCTTTGCTACAAGAGCATAATTTTTACAGCATTAAACGTTTCCGACATATTGATTGATTAGTACCAATCAAGCGGAATTTCCCGCTCAAATTTTGGTAGACGTACCAATACAAGAGCATATGACTATCGTTTATAATAAATGCTAATCAGGGTGCACACTGATAAAGTATACGCTGTCAAATTTTAATTACATATATGAGCATGGGTGATTTAAAATTATTAATTGTAATATTATGATGAACAATCCGAAGAAAAAAAAAAGTTTTTCGGATGACCTACTTGGATCCAAGGTCACTCACCCATAATATATTTTGCATGAATAATACTAGATGTGATGAGACTTCCCGCCGTTAGAGGGAGGAAAGCAGTCGTTATAAGAACGTCATGAATTGGTCTCATCATAATTCTTGCACCAATTCGGTATAAGGTGGAGAAGTTATTCATTCATTATGATATGCTTGAAGCATTTTATTCTTACAAGAAGAATAATTAAAACTCATTTGTTGTTGCACGTATTTTGGCATTAGTTTATGTCCCTGCAGGGCATGCCATGAGTTAACAATAATTGAGTCTTCTACAACTCATCTGAATTGTTGATGAAAATAAAATAAAATAAAATAATATATATTCCTTGATAGAGGAAGCCAATCACGCTGGATCAAAATAGTGCTCCTAGGGAGGCTATTGATAATGTTCTCAATGAGACTATTTAACTACGATCTTTAATTACCGAGCCATATTTATCTCCTAAAGAGGAATTCATTCCTAAGTGGACAAGTGGTGTCGATATTAAAGAATGATTTTTATACGCGTACATAATCGTAGTTATTGTCGAACATGTATTCAGAGTAGCGACAACCATACATGTATTATAGACAAAATCCTTTTTCGCAGAGAAACTGCCGTGAAGTATCGACAATATGTATGGTTGACTAATATGGGTGAAAGGCATCCATATTTGGTTGCCCTCTCACGAATAAACATTTTTGGACATAAATAAAAAATTGTGAACTCGGAAGGTTACAAGTTTGATGCTTAATTAGTTTGCATGAAAGTGAGACAAGAGGAACAAGGACGCTAATTGCACAGCGCCACTCGTGGCATCTAGTTTCTACAGACACTTGAGATCTGTGAAATTACATCATCTACTCTTAAATGATTTGAAAATACCCAATACTTTGGTAAGTATTGTGTACCCCGTTGATAGATGAATTTTAAGGGAGACTATTATTTGCCAGTTTTACATGTCATAGTCTGACATAATTGTTTGTTATCGAAGATAATGTTCGTGTAAACTTCTAAAAGATTATCACAGGTTATACTTCCTTATTGAAAGAATTCAAGATAAAAGATCTTGGAATCATGTATCAAACTTATTAAGCATTATAATGGTCCATGATTTTGTCAACTTTAGAAAGTTTTGACATGTTTACATGGATAAGTACGTAACCTTCTAATAAAACTTGTGTAATAGCAATCTACTTTCATCTCGGTAACGGGTATGTAACACTCTCTCTGGTTCGTTTTACGTACTAATTACAAGTTGTTTTTGTGCTTGATTTTATGTATAACTTTATATGTTATACTTGAAATTGTTCGGTAGTGAATTTGTTTGCCAAACTTAATTAGCACTAATATGGAGGCATTGTGTATATTGGTTTTTGTAGTACCTCTAACATTTGATCTTTGCTTTGACGTTTTATCCAAAGTCTCGTAAGTAATGAACTAAAGATAATCAGTTTCCATTTGCCAAATTGTTAGACGATACAACATCCTTTTTGCAGCAACAACGATGATCATCTATTATTGTTTGAAAGGAATTTACGAAGAATAAAAGATATATCAGATCCTACAAATCAACCATTGGGAATTTGACAAAGACAATTCAACTTGAGATTTGAAATTAAGTTATGGCAACATAAAGGTCTCCAATACCAACAAAAAAAAAAATAAAAAATTTTTTGAGCTGAAGATGGTTGCTGATTAGCTACTTGTGGTAAATCAACTGAGATATCTTCTTTCTGCTGGAGGATATATTGGTTACGAGTTGTACTCTTTTTCCTTAGTCAAGGTTTTTGTCCAACTGGGTTTTCCTTCTCAAGGTTTTAACGAGGCAATATATATATGTCCAACTCCTTTTCTTAATCTATCTACAGTTGTACTCTTTTTCCTTAGTCAAGGTTTTTTCCTTCTGGGTTTTCCCGACAAGGTTTTGATGAGGCAACGAACTTGAAGAAATTTGCTTAAAGAGATATTCGAAGACATTATTGAAGACAAACTTATATCTTGTTTTGAACAAAGACGGTCAGTGATTCTACTTGAAGATCAACATTATGTAATCAGTTTTTCTATACTTCTTTGGGTGCACATCATCAGGGGGAGAACATCAGTATTGTGTGATGAAAATTTATGCGTGTTGTACTCTTTTTCCTTCGCTTGGTTTTGTCCCAATGAGTTTTCCTAGCAGGGTTTTAATGAGGCAATATTTGACGCGTCCAACACCATGATATGATTTGTACTCTTTTTCCTTCGTCTAGGTTTTATCACTTTTGGGTTTTCCTGGCAAGGTTTTAACGAGGCAATATCATAATAGAGTGGTGTCATCCAAGGGGGAGTGTTGTAAATTAATTCTTTGGTGAATTCCACCACTCTTACACCCCTCTTACACCACCACCTTGTCATCTCCCCTTCCACCTCTTCACATCTTTCACTTCTTGGTAACCTCCACATTTAGTGTAATAACTTAGGTTTAATACCTTAGTTATGAGAATGCATTCCATTACTTCCTAATGTTAATGCTATCTTTATCATCCTCTCTTGTATTAGCCTATAAATTGAGGCTCATTCCTTTGTAATGTATACTAGTATCTAGTAATGAGAAAATCTCTCTTCTTCTCTCTATATTTCTTTTGTGCAATAGTTCATCTTTTGATTTAGTTTATAACATAACTATATAAAAGTTGTTTTTAAAAATAATTATAATCACTTATTTTTTAATAAAATTGAGTTCTATTTTTTTTTCGTTAACCTATCAAGAGAAAGATAAACAAAAAAATGGTGGACTAAAGAAAAACCATATCAAAATGGTGGGCTATTTGAATTCCTCTTTTTAAGAATCAATTATTTGGAAAATAAAAAAGTATTAATTAAAATTTATTAAAAAATAATTTATATCAAAATTATTTATTAATTTATAATTATCTATTATCATAAATTTTAACAAACAAAGTTTATATAAAAAACCTATATTTACTTATTGTAAGATATGATTAGAAAAATAATCTTTACTTAATTAAAAAATATTTTTATTTTCTTAATAGAATAAGAGTCATGAAAAAGGGGCAAATCCTACTCCCTAAAATAACTCCTATGACCTCCCTAAATATAATTCCTAAAATATCTCATTTTTACCTTTTTTTTTTTATCACGTTCATTTGTTTGTTTTTTCCAATTAAAATCTAAATTTTGTCAACCCTAAAAACCTAACTATCATCACGGGAGATTTATGATAATTTTCCCTCATAATTAACGTCATACAAGATTTGTGAAAAATCTATTTTTCACCCGTGATAATTTGAGTAGTTGGTGACAATTGCAATTTATACAGATAATTTAAATTTTCAATTATAATAAATATTAGTCATGATTGGTGATTACCACAATTTTCACCTCTAATAATGAACTGTGTTTATTGAAAATTATAATTTTCCACCGCCAAAATTTAGTCACAATTCATGAAAATCATAATATACGACTGGTGATAATAGTAATTTTTATTTTGAGGTAAACCCTAGAATCAAAACAATAGAAATCAAACGAGCACACGAAAGGCAACAACTTGAGTTAGGAAGTCTGTGGTGGTGCATGGTGGAGAATGTGTTATCAACGTGGCACTACATATTGATTGCATTTCATAAAAGAGAAGAAGGAGAACATAACCATAATGAACCGGAATAATAACGATTAGTTTTTAGAAGAAAATAAAAATTATGATTAACCGTAATTTATGGTAACAAAATAAATTTCTAATCCATAAATTATAAGTAAATAAGTTAGTAAAGGGCATTTTGGCTATCTCAAAAATCTAAAAGTAAAAAATTAAACTTAAAAGCTACAAAAAGATTTTATTTTATGCCCATAATCTTATAGTAAGGTTTATCATATAAGTCATCTTAATTGTGTTTTTCAAAAAGAGAGTCGATTCACTTTTAGGTTCTTCAGAATTTTCACTATGAGAAATGATAATAAATTTTAAACTAATATTTTAATAATATATTTTTCTTATTTTGATCTATATGTCTATCAAAAATGTGTATAATCCAAGACTACAACATCACAATTTACCACATTAAAATTAGTTTTAAAAATTAACGATTGAAATTCAAATCAGTAGATATTAAGATTTGATATTTCGAGATGAACTAATTTTGGGTATGGATGTAAATAATTGTAAGAAGAGCATATTATTAATCAAAAATCTCCCTCAAATAATGGATACAATTTGATTAAAGAGTATTTTTTTCTTTTTTTTGAACAATGAACAAATTTCAATTCATTCAAATTAAAATAGTGATTACATATTCGCTTACAAGAAAGAAAAAAACATTAAAATATAAGATATTCAAAACCCTAATAAAAATAAAGATATCAATTACAAGTAGATCGCAAAAAGAAAGAGCAGTAAACCACAAAGATATCTGATTTTTGTTTCTGTACAAGGGAGAGATGAAGGTATATTCCAGAAATAATTTCGACCATTTAAAATGATTGTATTCTTCTTTGATAAGAGATGCTCCAAATAAAAAGGAGTAATTTGCCTATAAATTCATAGATCCAAACGAAATCGGATGCCCTAAATCTCTTGGGTATGGATTCAAAGTGATATCGTATTGAAGCGTCGATGTTTTTGAATCGAGAATAGCAAACCACGAACTAGCCATCAGAACTTGAAGAACTCGTCCCATAACGGTGAAGAAAAATCGCCTCAAAACGGCGAAGAAATATGTTGAAAGGTCTGGTCCAAAAAGACCAAATTTAAACAAGAATAATATGACGGTTCTAGGGTTTTTTAGTGAGAAAGAAAAGAGAAAAGTGAAAAGAGAAGAAAGATTAAAGAATATCTAGATAGGTATTTTGGTATACTTCAAAAAAAAAAAAAAAAAAAAGGCATTTTGGCATCATTTTACCGATAATTAATGTAATCATGTGAGCATAAACTAAAGAAAAACGTTGGAATATGAACAACTTATTCACCCAGAATTGATAATATGCTTATTTGTCTTAGGCTTCTAAAGTCGGTCGTATATATTATAGTATTATGCATATGGATTTAGCTCATTTTTATCAACAAATTTCCATTACATCGATCAAGAAGATAAAATTATCAATGTATTTTGAACTTCGAAGATTTAGCTAATAGAATCTAGACAAGGATAAAGCAAAGGTCAAACAAGAAAGGAAAACAAACTATTGTGCTCTGAAAGTTCAAATAATTAGTTTCTATGAGTAGAAGCCTACAATAATACATCTCAATATCAAGAATTTTTCAAGCATGGGATCTGTTATCAAGTCTCCCATTATGCTCGCTGGATGGCCTATACGCCAAGTGACTAGTTTTTCCTTTTTACTGGTGTGTGAATTTTCTTTAAAAAGAAAACGAAAAAAAAGAAAGTCAACAAACAACTTAGGCGGATAAAATTCTAGTCGGATATTAAAAACCCGACTATTGGACATGCATGGATTTATTGTCGTGGATCCGAACCCAGGCTTAGGTGTTACGTTGTCTAGGCCTGAAGATAAATCGGGTTGGGTGCTGGTAACTGCACTGGGCTACCTGAAGAACCGAAGCATGATATATGTCATATATAATATCTAAAGATTTAAAGACCTAGACGAATAAAGCTCCCACATTGAATGGTGAGGAAACCATCGCTTCCTATTAGCCGAAATAAGATTTTTGTGGCTTTTATGAAACGAGAGTTTTGGTAAGGATACTTGGCATGATTTGATCAGTCCGTGGGTTATAACCCCAAAGGTGTCACCATTCAACAACAAAAAACTCAACAAAAAAAAAATGTTCACAAAAACCCCATTTGAAATTAACTGTCTAAACTACCCTTCCATAATTTCAGAGAGAGAAAATAACCGCTCTTATTTATCTCTTCTCATTTATCACTTGGTAATGACATCCCCCCCCCTTCAACCTTATCTTCTCTTCACTAAAAAATCTAAATCTCACATCTGAAACCAATTTCAATTTCAATTTCAATTCTCTATTCTTCTTACTTCATAAAACTCAGATCTAAAACAAATTTCACAATTGATTTCAGTTTTTGTAACAATTTTAACCTAACCTAAAATCGAAATAAATCACTGAAAAAAATCAAAATGGTGAAGAAACAAGAGAAAAAGAAAGATGAAAAGGTCAACAAAAAGCTTAAGAATACTGTAGAAGATTCTCCACAAGGTAAATCGAAGTTTCATTGTTCTTCAGTGATTATTTATGGTTGAAAATCAACATACATCAATGATTTTTGGTTTCACAATTTTGGTTTCATCAATGAATTTGCATAATTAGGTTTTATCTCTTATCATCTGTTTATATCATAAATTAGGTTTATGTTTCATCTGTTTTGAAATCACTTGTTTCATAATTAGGTTTCAATCACATTTGTTTTCACCTTATTTATTCACGGTTCAATTATAGTTTGGCAATTATGTTCAGTTTTGATTTCATCATTTTCATTGTATGGTTGAAACCAACTCGGTTGGTGCTTTTTTACTTAATGGCTATTTTGATGCAACCGAAATTGGTTTCATCATTTTCACCGTATGGTTAAAACCAACTCTGTTGGTGTTTTTTTTACTTAATGGCTATTTTGATGAAATTGAAATTGGTTTTATTATTTTCACCGTATGGTTGAAAACAACTTTGTTGGTGTTTTTTTACTTAATGGCTATTTTTATGGAACCGAAATAGGTTTCATCATTTTTGCCGTATAGTTGGTGTTTTTTTACTTAATGGCTATTTTGATGGAACCGAAATTGGTTTCATCATTTTCACTTATAGTTGGGACCAATTCTATTGGTGTTTTTTTTACTTAATGGCTATGGAACCGAAATTGGTTTCATCATTTTACTTATAGTTGGGACCATTTCTGTTGGTGCTTATGGTTTACTTCTCGTTTAACAACAGGGAAAAAAATAGTTAAAGAACCGTATAGGTGCTCGTTGTATCACTTGTGTGCGGAGGCACCTGCCATAAAATCTTTGATACAAAAAAAGGAACAACACATGAAGTCCCTTGTTGCTTGTCCATTTTTTCATCATTCAAACAACATGTTGCAAAGTTCTCACTAGAGTCGGCAAGTCAATCAAAAGAATTCGTTTTGAACACCCCTTTGTGTTGTCAGCAAGATGTGTAAGTGCTTTAAAAAAACTTGTCTTTAGAGATATTCTCTTCACTCTCTTCATTTCACTCATTTTTTTTTTGTTCAATTTAAAGATCTTGTTTTGTTAATTTCAGAATGATTGCGGCCTCCATATTTGCTATTACATGAAGAGCCTCTTGAAAGGAAATTTCTCTGAAGCGCATATAAAACAAAAGGTGTAGAATATGAGGTCAAAACTGGCCTGCAAGATCCTCCTTGACAAAGGTGCAGACTATGAGGCCAAAATTGTAATTTAAAGTTGACAGTTTTAGTTTGCAATTGAAAAATTATAGTTTTAGTTTTAGTTTTAGTTCAAAGTACTTGTGTAATGATTTCAGTTCAGTTGGAATTGTTAGACATATTTGGTTTAAAATACTTGGAACTTTTTTAAAAACATCTCAGTTTGTATATTTATAAAGATCTCAGTTGATGGAACAAAAAAGTTGAAACCAAAAAGTGTTTCAACATAATGCAGAAAAGCTAAAACCTTTAGGCCTGAACACTTAGGCTTAAACCTTAAGTGTTGAAAAAACATATCACAAACGTAAACAAAAATAATGAAACCAAAAAAAGTTCCATCATTTTTTTGGTTCCATCTTATTCCAGATGAAAAAAATGATGGAACCAAAAAAAGTTCCATCATATTAGAGATGAAAAAAATACTGAAGCATGTGACAAACTACGAAACCTATTTTGGTTCAAACAAATCATAAAAGCCTGCAACTTTGACAAACTTAATCTACAATTAAACAAACATGAAACACCTGCAACAAATTAACATGTTTAACTGTAAAAAATGTAGAAAAAAGAATAATCAGAAAATGTAGATTAAAACACATAGTAGTCTAAACGAAAACTGAAACTGAAAGTCGATGAATTGTAGTCGAAATGACTTCAAATCTGACGAGCAGGGCATGACAGTCAAAACATGGCAGCCACCACAAGTTCTCATCTTCTTATTGGGAAATGAACCTATATTAGGAATTCTCTTCTTCTTTCTTGGACGACCTGATTGTGGTAAAGCATCAGGACCAAGAACAACAGATTTTGGAGACACAATCGCAGGCTTTTCAACTATGGGGACATGATTAATTGCTCTTGCATAGGATTCTCGGTAGAACTTTACTGTAAAGTAAAATTTGACATACTTATACGGGTCTTCTTCATTCAGCATGATACAACGGATAACATGGGCACAAGGGAAACTGTTGATGCGCCAGCGGTTGCAAGAACATGTTTTTCTTTGTAAATCGACCGTTTGTGTTAATGTCGAATGAACTTCAAACATATATTACGACGACTTGGTGACACTGTATTCACGTCCATGCATCTTGTTTTTGTATACTGCAACCCTGTACATAACCCTACAAACATCAAATTACGGAGAAATCAAAATCAAAAACATAACATATAATATTAAAACCTTAGTTCACAGAAACTCAAAGAACATGCATTACACAATCACTTTTTTTTTGGCGACACTAGTACACAACTTAATTTGATTCCTCCTAGTCCATTAGTTGATTCAATTATGTTAACTAACCACTACAAGATACATCTATGCCAATTATTTTCAACCATATTCCAAAGAAATAAGGCACTACTATCATATATAAACTCACTCAGCAACACATCATATGGAAGTCTTAACTATTTAGTACAATGACATAAATTCATAATAAGATCAATTCATAATGGAAAACGATACTATTTACATTTCCAATTCATAGATTGACATTTGCACACTTACGAATACTTTAATCTTCAAAACCACATCAAAGTACCACATCTTCTACAAGACTCATCATTCATGTTACGGCACATCCATACCCAAATGAACACTTACCTTATTTCACATACATCACTAAAGAGAATAAGAAACATAAGCAAATATGCATGAAGTGTGATAACACATACCCATTGATTTATAAGAACCACTAGTTCAGTTGAGAAATGATTTTCCTCAAACAACTTCCAAATTGATGAACAACAAAGAAAATTGCCCTTATTCCGTTCATGAAACCAACCAGCAACAACTAGATAAATTCTATCTCCATTTGCAAGTGAGAAGATAGTAAATTAGTTATAACGACCTAGAAATCAGAAATGTACATTCAAACGAAAAGGTCTGTAAGAACTAAGAAATGACACCTAATCTGAAAACATTATACTATAACTACTTTATTTTTTTATTAGGATCCAAAGTGTGTCTATATCTAATTTTATACCTAGCAGCTAATTCCGAATTTGAAAACATAAATAATCAACTAAACAATGAAACTAGGAGCCTATTATTTTATTACCTCTTGAAAAATCAATTAAGATCTTGGAAATTTCTTTGGTCTTCTTCGTCCAAGTACGAATTTAAGTTACTATTACTACACATAAAATCTCTATTTGGAACAACATCATCATCATCAATACGATCAGGAAGAACAACACTGAGGAAGAGAGAACGAGGTTTATCGATTTGAAATGTCTCGATTTTAAAATTGATATCTAAAGCAGCAAAATTGAAAAAAAAAATCATTTTTTTCTTCTTCTATTTGAACCGATTTAAAAGTCTAAGTTCTACACAACACCTAAAATGAAGAGA
>JAJJMC010029784.1:9684743-9716417 GCA_023531435.1 Papaver californicum
GGTGGTGGTGCGCGAGGAGAAGGAGGTGCTTCTGGTGTTGGTGGTGCGAAAGGGATGATAAGTATTTGGGCATTTCCATGGACCATGCCATGATCGAGTCTAATCACTTGATGTTAGCATAATATCTATCATTGTAGGGAAGGAGGTATTGATGATTTAAATCACCAATTGCACATGTTGCACTCACAAAAGAAGTCGCACTCAAAGTGTTTGATGAAATGGCAAAGTGAAACCGCCATTAATGGTTGATGAGCTTTTCAACTAGCCATCACGACAAGACGGGTCACACCAAATCAAAAATTCTCATTGAACTTGATCGGAAGGTAACTGTTATGAGAAGTTAAATATTCCTGGTGCATAGCACGAGCACAAATTTAGTATTATTAACTAAGGTGTACACATTAGGGGGTTGTAGAGGTCTAGTTTTAATGTGTTAAAATTGAAACAAATATTTCTGTTTTAAATATTTTCGCCAATGACCTATGGGAATTTACTTATTGTCTTGTTCTATAAGGCAGGAAGAGGCTCTTTAGAGATTCGACTAAAAGGAGTCTAGAAAGACTTCTACCAACATAATGAAAGAACCTTCGCATCTTATACTGATAGAGAAGGATTTGATTCCAGGTGTCACTGGATGAGAAACATAAGGATAGAACTAAGGACAAATATGTCCTTCACAGATATTTTGTGATGGTATGTTTTCACCACAAATTAGAGGCAGTTATAAGAGTTGTGACAAGGATTTAATGTTGATACATAAATCTATCCGACAGTCGAATTTCTCCTAAAATCTATCCAACGGTCCTGATTTTTTTGTCAGCCCATCAAACGGATGAGATCTCTTCCAAGTCAAAATAATAATAAAAAAAATTCATTGTTCATCCCATTATTTGGTTTAAAGATTAGATATCAAATTAGGTTATCAACGTAATATAACATTTATGTTGAAAAACAATCAGACTCACTTTGTTTAAACTAAGTGAAATGAAAAAAAATAGTTTGTACTTTTAAGAAATTAAAATATTTCACATGATAACTAAGATAAAGAAATAAAAAGCCTGATTTAATTGGGTGCTGGGTGAATTGAAAAAGGGTTATGATTTCATTTAAATCTTTGGGAGGTGGATAAGTGGTGTCTAAATATAGTAAAAAGACTAGATTACCATAACCCCTAAGATAGTGACACGAGTTATTCTATTTATATATATATATATATTTTTAAAAATAATCTTTTTAACTCAATACTAGCATTAAACTTATCAATAGATTAATCCAACTGTACACTTGAAAAATCTAGAAATCAATCATAAACCCTAGATATAGTGAAAGCAAACGATATTGATAAAAACTCCGAATAGATTTATAAAACTAATAAAGTACTATGCCCAAAATATTGAAATCATCCTTAATCAATTAATATTTAGCTATATATGAAAATAAAGTTTATAATAAATAAAAAGAAAATAAATTAAAAACTAAAATTCAAACCCAAAAGTGAATAAAGCAAACAACAGGTGAATGATAATGGTCTTGGATGTGGTAGACGCACTGGTGAGTGGACTGGTGGTAGTGGACGTATTGATGGGAAAGGAGCTTTAGCAAAAGCTCCTCTCTATTGAGATGCGGCGTGAGAGGGAGGTATATGAGATGATTTTCTGTAATTTCCAAAAATAACGCAAACCCATTCTCCTAATTCATCTCGACTTCTAAATACTCTCCAAAATCTCAACCATTCATCTATCATCTTATTCCCTAACTTCTCGCCAAGAAAACCTTGTCTAGAACTTAACCCAAACACGAGAAATTCTTGTATCAAATCCGTGTCTATTTAAATCTCTAAACATGTCATAAACCCTTCATTCTCTGCGTTCTCGGTTAACTTTCCATGCTATTCTTAACCTTGAATTTCTGTCTGAAGCCTTTGGTGCACACCTACTGTGATTACTAAAAATCTAGCGACATAATTATGATCACTAAAAATCTAGTAACACAACCAAATAAATTTATTATCTAAAGATATTGAAGATATGATTTGCACATTAAAACAATTATTCATTTATGATTGAAATGATTACATATGATGAACAAATTAAACAAAGTATGTTATCTTTTCTTACCTAATTCAATTCTCTTAGTCCTTATTGTTTTTTCAATGTCTTTCCCGACCCCTTTCACTGTCTTTGAGTTTGGTATTTATAGGAAATTTCATGGGGGGGGGGGGGGGGGGGGGGGGGGGGGGGGGCGGGGGGGGCAACTATTTGATCTTATCTATATCCTATTATGAGGCTTGTCCCGCATGTTTTTTTTATATTCTGCAGGGTATGATGCAAGCCTTTCCTGTCTTATTTGATTTCATGATGGGTGGATCGCATCCTTGCTGCGGTCTCGCTCTTGTTCTATCCAATTAAATTATTCCACATGAGCTTTTTCATGAATATGGTATGGTCATATAGAATTGTGGACCGTACAATATTTTCCATGTTATTGCATGTTCAACACGTGGCTTCTGAGAGCGACGTGTCATGCTTTGACTCTTTTGTGTCATGCTTTGAATCTTTTATCTCGCAACTTGCATGATTGAGACGTGTCTGTCATTCGGTAAGTGTGTCAGTTCTGTTCCATCTTTCATGTCTTGATCAACAACTGTTTAATTTTATCCCCACCGTTGATCTTTTTTGGGATATGAAATCATATATTGGGTCTTGATTTGGTATATCTCATTTCATCAGAATCTGATGCTCCTACGTTAGAATTTTGACACGTTTACGGTGGAGATTTGGTATTCATAATTTATCCCTTTTTCTTTCGAATTCTACGTATGGTAGAATTTTGAAAGGAAAATTAATCACGTTTTTATCGATTTCCACATCTTTAATAAATTTTCTCTCTCATATTTAACTTTATTCTTCTGACGGTTTTTGAAATCTTCATACTAAATCGAGTCTTATCATATTTATTTTTTTATTCTCTATCTTTTTAGTCTTCTTCTTCATAAAGTTTTGGCTTAACTTAATTCCTTTTCGAAAACCTTTTCTCAAAAGATTTTTTATAATATGATTAGTTCAATCTTTCTGTCTCAATCTTCTCTTTGAATCAAATATTTCTTTTCACTGAGATTGAGTACCCTTTTCCTTCTGAGAAGCCTTCTGCTGATAGGATTTTTGATTTTACCATTGTTGCAGGTAAGAATTTTATTTTCAGTCTCTGGTTTTATTTGAACTTTTAGTTTTGTGATTTGTTTGAAAAATAATGACAATAATTTTAATGATCAAATTGCTTGAAAAATGATGATAATCCCGATCCTGAAATATTGATTTGTGTCAGTTGAACTTCTTGACGGAACTTTAGTGGCGTATAATGGTGATGATGGTCTTATTTATAACTTTAATCAATGATTTGTTTCCAATAAATCTATGATTTAATCTTTCGATTTTCTCGAATAGAGAACTGATTATCCGCTAATGTTCATGTTTGATTTATATCTTGATTACTTTCTGTTGGTAAAAAGAATGATAATTTGGAAGAATTTCTGGCTGATACTTGTTTGTAAAAATTGTCTATGATTAATTTGCTGTTTTAGTTATTCTTAATTTTCCTCATCGATATGAATCCACTATTAATTGTTCTTGCCTTGCTGATTGTTTCCAGATAGAATTCATCATGTTTGAAGAAAAAGATAGTAATGCGTATAGATCTATCCTGCACCACAGTAAGCATCCTTCAGAGAAGAAAACATCTCGATATTTTACGGAAAAACCAAAGGCAGGAGGAAAATCTAGCACCTCAGAAGCTCAACCTCTTAATGTTGTTCATCCCGTACGAGCTTTATCAAATGCTGATAGTACAGTCGTTGCGGCTAAGAAATCTACTTCTTCTAGAAATAAGCGGGCCAGTGATAGTTTGAGTTTCAGGTCCGAGAATCTTGATGAGTTCAAAGAAAAACACAATCTTCAAAAGTTTAAAGTTTTTTTTTGTGATCCCGCTGAAGGTGATGAAATAGCACTTGATATGATAAAGAAGTTCCCGTATAGTGCGGATAAATTATTGATAACTGCGGGTGCACTGCATGCTGGTTTAGAGCTTCCTTTATACAAGAGTGGAGATTCATTTCAGTATGAAGTTCTTGCGGGTCGAAGCAAAGTTGATAATCATTATGAGGGCCGATCCATTGCTCAATATAATGAAAATTGGTGGCGCATGTTAAATGAATGTCATAAACGTGGGAAACCAATTTAAAGAGCTATGTTCTCAATCCTGTGGAGCGTAAATATTACACCGTAGCTAATTTTTAAGTTACTTATGCTGACGCTATGGCTGTAAAAAATTATAAAAAATGGAGTGTTGGTCCAGGCCGCAGAGGTGGTGAAGTTTTTCGTATGCTTTGGGAGATCGATAATTCGGAGATGAAATTCATTCCTGGAATGCAAAGGCCTTTAAAAGAAAAAATTCACGTTGATCATGATTTCAGGTGGTATCATACCCCTCTTGTAATTGAAGGCCCGTGGATTTATGGTTTTGTGTAAGACAATGTGGTTCGCAACCTTACTTTTGGTTCCCATATTTATTGTCCCTGGAAATTATATTTTGATGGTTTTTCCTTCACGTATGATGATGTGGTACGTACAATTCTAATACTTGGTTCTTATGTTTAGTTTTTTTTTAACATTATTTAACTGTTTTTGTTTTGTATAGCCACAAGTGGAAGGAGATTCTGAAAGTGATGCGGGGCTAGAAACGAAAGGCTATTGCTATAGGAAGAAAGGTATTAATTATTTAAATGAATTTGTAAGAATATATCTGGATCTTATTTAATGAATTGTGTTTTTATCTATCGGATATTGACAGGGTCAAAAAAGGACATGTGCCTCGTACTTCTAACGAGCGAGAGGAAGGGGAAATTCTTGATACGACTAGTTCCTTTCCATAAAATGTTGGAAAAAAGTGAAGGTCTTGGCTCTGGTAATGATGGATTTGAAAAAGGTGATGAGGGACAAAATGTTCCGCTTCAATCAACAAATAAGAAGCGGGAGATTTTTCTTGAACCTGTTGGGCCTGTGGATTCTTCTGTTCCTGCGGGAGAGGTTAAAATTGATGAGTTAGTGAATCAATATATCTCCTTAGAATATGGCATGGGTTCTGGTGCATCTACTTCTCAGTTTTCATTCTTTCCTTCTCAATTTTCACCTTTTTTATATGAAGATGATTTCCTTGTGCATTCTGTTAGTGAGGAAAGAGGTTCATCTGATAAAGAGGAACCTGAAGTAACTACTGTTGTTACTAATAAAGACGGTCTGTCACTGATGCTACCAATAAAGGTGGTCATAAGGGAGCTTCATACAGTGATAAGAGCAAAGGAATAATGAAAGATGAGAGCCTTGTTGATAAAGAAGAATAGGTTTTTCGGTGGTTCATGTCTAAGGATATGTCTGTTCCGCATGAAGAGTCAGATTTGAAATATCGTTTTTTATACGTGGATAGTCTCCGTAAGAAAAAGGAATATGACTCTGCTCTCTCGTGGACTAAAGATAGTGTTATTGAGGCACGTGCACGATCAGAAAAATTGGAAGAGGAAACTCGTAGGCTTTATGTAGAACGCAAAAATATTCTTGCGGAATTTTCTACTTCCGGGTAATTCCATGATTCTCAATATTCTTCTTTTGTTGCTCAACTCGTCAAAGATAGAGATAATGCGATAGCGGATGCTCATGCTATTGGAAATGCACTTGTAGAAGTTCGATCCAAAATTTCTAGATTGTCAGAAACTGTTTATTTGCGTGAGACTGACACTTACCGTTAACAAAAAGGGATGGAAAAATTTACAAATGAAATAAATCAATTACGGCACAAAAATTCATTGAGACACATAGAGTTGGATCGATATCGTCAAGATCTTCATCGTCTTACTGACGACTACCAAAAACTCTCAAATGAATTTGCTTCCCTTGATGATGATAGAGAAGTAATAGTTCATGAACTAGAAGAGTATGAATCCCTCGCTGCAAATGCTAGAGTTAAAGAAGTTGAGGGACAACTTCAACTTGTGGTCACTAAAACAGAGGAGGATGAGGGACAACTGAAGCTTGCCACTATCAAGGTGGATGAAGTACAGTATCAGCTTGATCTGTTAATCACTAGAGATGAAGATGCAGAAGAGCAATTGAAGCTTGAGAATTCGAGAGATGACAATGTTGCACTTGATCTGGCTTTTGAGTAGGGGATCAAAATTTATTGTGAAGAGCGTTCCAAAGAATCTGCGGTTGAAATGAGTGCGTTGAAGCAGGATTTGAGACTGCGCGTGCCAAAATATCTTGGTTAAATATTGAAGCTGGTAGCAAAGGCAATAAATAATACTCTAGATAAAGTAAAAACAGATGGATTTACCAAAGAGTATGGTTGTAAAGAAATCCCTAAGCATCCTTCCCCAAGTGTTGATTCTTCCGTCCCTTAGTAATTTCTTTTTTTCTTTAATACGTATGTTTCTTTTTGATTATTCCAATGTAGCACCTGCAATATATTTTTGTATATATATATATATATGAATAGATTGTTTTAATTTCAAAAAATCATATGCATTTAATTGAATTTTGTAATAATTGTATGAATTGAGAAACCACGAGGTGAAAAGTATATCTCAAGTTACCTTTGAGGGCACAGTTACATGATCAACTTCTCCCTGGCAAAAAAGAAGTTAATAATGCGGTCCCAATTGCGAAAGCAGTATGTTCAAAGAATGATTGTACCTATTTTCACAATAAGTGAAATGTCATGTTAGGTATCTCTTGCTTATGAAATATCCATTATTCATACACTCATAGACATTTACATGGATTTTCTAGAGAGATAGCATTTGTCATGCTTTACCTAGTATGAAACGATGTGATTGATTAGCACATTCTCATGATACTGAAGCTATTATTGCATGATCCGTTTTTATTCTTCGTATGGATAGTAAGGTCTGAGGTATTGTGCATTCCATGGATGCCGCAATACTTCTTCGTTCATATTCCGTAGATGGTATGAGCCCTGTCCCGCAATATCTTGAATGATGTAAGGTCCTCCCCTTGTAGGTGCAAACTTTTTTTCCTTCTTTTTTCTTTGGTATTCTGGAATTTGACGTAGCACATATTTCCCTTATCAAAAACTATAGCCACCGGGATTCTTTGTAGTTGTTTTCCATTATCAAAAACTATAGCCACCGGGATTCTAAATATACAAATTATGTCTTCAAACAAGAATTTAAAGACATCATTATCTCTGATTCGAGCTAGAGCTTTTGCTTCGACCCATTTAGTGAAATAGTCAGTTGCTACAATCAAGTATTTTCTTTTCTGTGTGCCCTCCACTAATGGTCCAACTATATATGCTCCTCATTTCGAAAATGCCCATGGGTTTAATACATAATTGAGTTTGTTGCAGGAGCTTTGATCCTTTTAGCAAAGCGTTGACATTCTTCACATCTTCTTGCAAGATTAGATGCATCTTTATTCATAAATGGCCAGTAATACCCTTGCATTCTTGTTTTTAGTGCAAGTGAGCGCCTTCCACTATGATTTCATGTATCTCCATAATGAATATCAGTGAGAATACCTTGTCTTTCGTTTCTTGACAGACATCGGAGTAATGGTCCCAAAAAGGATTTACGGTCTAAAATTTTATCCCGCAACTGATAATTTACAGACTTTGATTGAATTTTCCTTGTATCTTTGATGTTTGCGGGTAATATTCCATTTTTTAAGTACTGATGTAATGGGAGTCTCCAATTTTCTTCAGATAATGATTCATCTTCTGATCTCTATGGAAAAATTGCATCATCTTTAATGGCTGCATCTTCAAGGTTTTCATCTACTTCGTCTTCTAAATTTTTGACTGATTGTATCTTAATTGTTGGTTCATAGATACATCCAATTTTGATTGCTGATGTGTTTTGATCTTTTAACATTGAAGAAATATATGCTAATGCATCAAGTATGCCGATTTTTCTCTCTAGATAAATGTCAAAAAGTTATATCCGGGACTTGAGATGCTAATTATTGAACAAGATTTTTGTATTCTATCAAGTCTTCATCAAATGCTTGATATTTTAATTCAACTTGTCGAATCACCAATTGTGAATCACTTGTAAGTCAAACATTACTTATTCCCAGTTTGATGATAAGTTTGAGAGCATGAACTACAACTTCATATTCCGCTATGTTATTTGTGTGTTCTCCAAATTCTATATGAAATGCCTGCACCATTCGATCTCCAGTATGAGTTGTAATTACAATTCCTATTCCCGCTCCTTCTTTATTTCGTGCCCCATCAACGAACACTCCCCATCTACAGGAACTAACAAAATTTTAAATATCTTGAGAATCATCATCATCTTTTTCTGTCCCTGGCATACCTTGAATTTCAGATCCATTGTCTAATGGTAAATCCGCAAGGAAATCTTCTAGAATTTGTGATTTTTGTGTGATTTGTATTTCAAACAAGATATGGAATTGTTTTAACTGTGCGTTCCACTTTTCTATTCTTACTACTTTTCCTGCATTCTTCAGTACAGATTCTAATAGAGCTTTACTTGTTTTTCCACTTTCTCATTTGTTCATACCAATATCGCACTTACTGCATCTTCTCTTGCAACTATGTATAAAGCTAACACCTCTTCTGGTTTTCGTTTTTGTAATGCTGGTATTGTTGGGAGATAAGCTTTGATGTTTTGAAAGGCTTGCTCACAGTTTTCCTTCCATTCAAATTTGCTCTTTTTCTTTAAAGTGTCAAAAAAAATGGTTTACGCTTGTCAGATGGTCTAGCAATGAATCTATTAAGTGTAGATAAGCAACCATTCAATTTTTGTACTTCTTTGACATTTTTTGGAGAAGGCATATTAACAATTGTTTGTATTTTGGACGGATCAACTTCAAAGCCCTTTTTAGTGACCAAGTATCCCAAAAACTTTCTTGATGTAAATCCAAAAATGTATTTATCCGGGTTGACCTTCATGCATTTATCCAGGTTGACCTTTATTTTGTATCTGCGCAGAGCTTCAAAAATTTCTTTTAAATTTTGTAGATGATCTTTTGAAAATTTACATTTTACAAGCATATCATCTACATAAACCTCCAAGGTGTGACCTATCCATGGTTTAAAGATTGCATCCACAAGTCGTTGATATGTTGCCCCGCATTCTTTAGTCTGAATGGCATTTTGGTATAACAATATAAGCCATATGGAGTAAAAAATATAGTATGTTCTTGATCTTCTTCATCTAAGGCAATTTGATTGTACCCTGAATGTTCATCCATAAAAGACAAAGCCTCATGTCCTTCTACTGCATCCACTAATTGATCAATGCTGGGGAGTGGATAACTATCTTTCGAACATGCCTTGTTTAAATTGGTGAAGTCTATACAAATCCTTACTCCTCCATTTTTCTTTGGTACAATTACCATGTTGGATATCCAGGTTGGATACCTCACTTCTCGAATAAATCCCGCATCTAAAAGTTTCTTGAGTTCCTTTTCAACTGATAGATGATATTCCGGAGCTACCTTGGGTATGCGTTGCCGAAATGGGGTGGTGTCTGGATGTATATGTAATTCATGAAGAACAATACTCGGATCAATGCCTGGCATATCTACCATTTTCCAAGCAAAAATGTCAACATATTCTTTGAGTAAATTAAACAAATCACGTTGCCGTTCTGATTCCATTAAAATTCCAATCTTGATCATTTTTGGGGATTCTTCTGTTCTTATATTGACATTTTTAGTTTCTTCAAATGTTGAAAAAGTAGGTTTGGGGGCTCCTAAAAATGAGGGAGCTCCCTTTAATTGGTATTTGGGTATGCTGTCACTTGTTCCATCCTTTGGTGCACTTTCTTCTGATTTGGAATTCACATTTCCTATATTTGAAGACCTTTTCCCGTAGTTTCGGTCATGTATTGATTTATTGCATCTTTCTTAGCTTTGACTTTTTGCTCTTTCTTTCTCTGTTGTTGTATTTGGGTGCGTTCCCCATTCATCTAAATTTTTATAAGAACGCAGGCTCTTGCCATATTTTGATCTCCTTTAATTTCTATTTCTCCTTACAGTGTTGGAAACCGTAAATACTGATGATAAGTTGCAGTTAATTCTTTTAAACGATGAACCCAATGTCTCCCAATAATTGCATTATATATGGATGGTGCCTCTACTACACTGAATTTGGTAAGGATGTTTGTTGGTCCCGCCATTACTTCAAGTAAAATTTCTCCTTTTGGTTTTGAAGCTATCTTACTAAATCCATAAATGATGTAATATGAAGGTGTGAGTTGATCATCCTTAAGCCTCATTATTTGAAATGTATCATAAAACAACACATTAAGTGAACTTCCCCCATCCATAAGAACCTTTTTTACATTCCACCTAGACATTGGTAAAGTGAACACTAATGGATCATTGTGTGTTTCAACTTCTTGATCAACTTCGCTCGCTGAAAAGGTTAATGGTACGACCATCCAATCTTCCCATGTTTCTGCAATTCTACCCTTAGTTTTGAATTTTTTTATACGTAGTTGATTTGGCTCTGTGTAGGAAATTATATTTGATAGTTCGACTATTCTCCGGAATATTTATAATCTTTTCTAGACACGGTCTCGCTGGTGGATCAGGTAGATGAAGAAACTCTTTCAATTCTCCCGTATCAATTAACTTTTGAACTTGTATCTTCAGGTTTCTACATTTATTTGTAGCATGAACATAAAAATAATGATATTCACAGTAGTCTTTGGAATTTTCAGTGTGCGGAGGTTGCCTTCCTTTGGATGATGTCCATTCAAAATCTTGTCTATTTTTAATTGAATTTAGAATCCAAGAATACTCAGTATTGAGTTTAGTAAAAACTCGATCTTCAAATTGTTTGTTGAATTTTCTTTCACCATTTACTCTGCCCCGCTTAGAACCATTAGAAAGATTTTCATCCGCAACTCGTTTTCTGGAACTTGATGCAAGTTCAGCAGAACTTGTTATGTGCGCAATTTTTTGATTTTGAGAAAATTCTCTTGGATTTTGTCTTTGTATATCTTGAAGTCTTCCATGTTTCTCAATAATTACTCTCAAATCTCCTTTAGTTTTTGGATTCGCACCATGAATATCTATGAAGAGCGGGCTCATGCGGTTTGATATTCCTATTTGTAACAATTAATGGTGATATCTGGACTAACATTGCATGTAGCTTGATAGGGTGATTTCCATCGATCAGTGTAATCTCTAATAGTTTCTTCGGTCCAGGATGCAAGAGAAAATAACTTATCCGTCCCACATTCGCGGGTTTGTTGTACATGTATGTTTCCAGGAATTTACGGGCCAATTGGGTATATGCATGTATTGTTCCTTCTGGTAAATTATTAAACCAAGTTAATGCATATCCTTTTAAACTAGAGGAAAAATATCTGCACATGATGACATCATTCTGCTCCCAGCGGGCCATATTTCGATTGTAATATTTTAAATGAGTTGCGGGATCTTTAGTGCCGTCATAACATTCAAAATTGGGGAGAGTACACTTTGGGGGGATGATTGCAAATACAAGATGTGGTGCAAGTGGTGTTCTACTAGCCTCTTTCAATACTTCACCTAGACGCCCACCTTCTTGTTTGATTTTTAATGATTTGATTTCTTCTCTCATTATCTCTAGATCTTCCAAATATTTATTCCACTTGTTATCTTGTGGTTCTTTTGGATCAAAATCATAATAGTCCGGTTTATCTGGTTCATAAAACTGATTCCGTCTATTCTGACTCGGATGATCATATGCATTATCAATTGGTTCGACTATCACTATTCTTTGATATCTGTTAATTCCCGATTTACTTTCCGCGGGTCTTTAAGAATTCACTTCTTGTCTATGCAGTTTTGGAATTGGTACTTCAGCATCATGTCTAACTTTATCCCTGAGTATTTGATTTTCTTGTGCTAGAAGAGTGATTGTATCTCCATAAGCCTTTTGAGTTTTACGTATTTCATCCAATTCTCCAAACAATTGGGTGAAAGGATCAATCTATTATGAGGTTCTTCCTCATGTGGTTGTTATGTTGTTCTGTTATTGTTGATTAAGTGATCAGTATGGATGTTTGGTTTTATTATTTTATCCAGTAGTATTTGTACTTCTTTCTCTCTGTTTGACCCTTGAAATGGATGTTCATTCCATATTCTTTTGCTTGTATCGGAATAACGACTGCAACTTCAATATCTTTACTTTTACGCTGTGGTATCCCATACAGGGATTACGTCCCTTGAGATTCTTCTACAATTTCCTCTATAATTTTTATACCTTCTTGCTCAACAATATTTCTTGCAGGCTCTTCAGTTTGATTGATCATATTTCTTACAGTGTTTGTTGCTATAATAGATGCTTCCTTATTAATTCTTCCCTATTCCTGAATTGTGTTATTTGTTGCTATCTATATTTCTTCAATCTCCTTTTAGGTGTTATTTTGTTCAATATCGTCATTTGATTTTTTGTTTACCATTTTAGATGTTGAACTGATTTTCTATGTTTGATTCTGAATTAACACTCTTGATGTTGTAGGAATTTCTTTGCTGATGTTCTGATTGTTGATTATTTCTTTTGATTTTTCTATCTCTATTATCAATCTAATTCAATAAGGTCAATGATTTAGGAAATGTAACATCTGTAGTATATGCATATAAATTGATATGAATGATATGAAATCCAATTTAAATGCAAATTCATTTGAAATCGATGTATAACTCTAAAAATTGAATTGAATTGAATTCAAATCAGTATTTCGTCATGAGTAAAAGTTTAGTTTTTTGTATCAAAAATCCTGAGATTAAGAAATTGATCAGAAAACTTTAAATCAATAATTAGTTGATCAAATTAAATATAGATATCAAAGAGTTCTAAATTCCATACTGCATAAAATTTTAAAGTATCAATTGATAAAAAATATAATTTTTATAACATTAGGTACAATAAATTTCTAAAAGAAATAGGAAATGAGGGGTTTTTCTACATGAAAATCAGACCTGAATTACTGTTGAAAAACTTGAGAATTAACAAATTAGGATCAGGTAGAATAAATTCTTTACCAATCCCTGTTTCTTACGCCAAATTGTGATTACTACAAATATAGCGATATAATTGTGATCACTAAAAATCTAGTAACACAACCGAATGAATTTATTATCTAAAGATGAAGATAAGATTTGCACAATAAAACAATTGTTCATTTATGATTGAAATGATTACATATGATGAACAAATTAAAAAAAATTATGCTGTATGTTCTTACCTAATTCAATTCTTTTAGTCCTTATTGTTTTTCTGATGTTTTCCCCGACCTCTTTCCCTGTCTTTGAGTTTGGTATTTATAGGAAATTTCATACCCCCCACCCTAAATTCTCCCTTTCTAGCTACTTGATCTTATCTATATCCTAGTATGAGGCTTGTCCCGCATGTTTTTTGTATATTCCGCAGGGTATGATGCGAGCCTTTCTTGTTTAATTTGATTTCATGTTGGGTGGATCTCATCCTTGCTGCGGTCTCGCTTCTTGTTCTATCCAATTAAATTATTTCACATGAGCTTTTTCATGAATATGGTACGATCATATAGAATTATGGACCATATAATATTTTCCATGCTATTGCATGTTCGACACGTGGCTTCTGAGAGCAATATGTCATGCTTTGACTCTTTTGTGTCATGCTTTGAATCTTTTTTCTCACAACTTGCATGATTGGGACGTGTCTGTCATGCGGTAAGTGTGTCAGCTCTGTTCCACCTGTCATGTCTTGATCAACAACTGTCTAATTTTATTCCCACCATTGATCTTTGTTGGGATATGAAATCATCTATTGGATCTTCATTTGGTACATCTCATTTCATCAGAATCTGATGCTCCTATATTAGAATTTTGACAATAGATATGTGGTATTCACACCTACACAGGTTAGCCGTGTAAACAACTTGGTTCAAGAACTGATCAGTCATTCAGGCCATTTTGCAAACACATTGTATGCATCTTCTGGTAGTAAATCAGATATGAATTTGATTTTAATGCTACCGATTCTGAACTCTCATTCTCTGTAATATGAGTTTCAGAAACCCAATACATATTCACAAACCATTCGCATTCACCGAGATATTCAATTATTCATCTTCTTTTATTCAACAACCTTGTTTGTTTCCAAACTCACTGCCTTGTCTTGAACACATTCAACTCAAAATCAGACCAAAACCTTCTCAAACTCGAACTGTTCTCTGCCAATTGATTAGTACCCAAGTTCCCTTGCCCTGTTGAAACTCTTACACTTCACTGAATCTCTTCCTAATCAGCCACTGTAATCAACGACTGCAGTTCACTTTCCTTGGTTGTTTCTCGGCTAAAATAACAACCAGAACATACCTCAAATCCTCAACTGACTCATACCCATTCTCCGTGTTTGTATCAACTTCCAAAATCTTTTATAAGTCTTCGATAAATAACCACCATAGCTTATGGCTTGCCGGAGGTGCATTAGGAGGTTTGATTTTAGTCGCTGTTGAATGAAAAGGATAATACTCGATCTTGATTTAATAGCTAGGTCATAAAAGAGAATATGATGATGGCACATGCTAATGGGATATGGGGCATCCCTGAAGAATATATTATTTAATTGAATGGCTGCCCTAAGTAAACTGGATGCCCCTAGTAATTTTTTCTTTTTGAGACAAATGAGACTTGTATGTTTGATAGATTTGCGCTCATTAACACCCAGTGACTCCGGACAATGTCATAGGCTCACAATACTCTTCCTTTTCTTCACATGAGTACTCTAAAGTACCTATAAAACTCAAAACAAACATAAAATGCGATATTTACAAGAAAAATAACAAAAAAAGCATAATCAATTGATAATAATTAAGGTGTTTTAGACACCTATCACCATCATGGTCTTAAATTTCAACCATGACAACTCTTGGCAATAAATAGAAGAAACAAATAAAGTCGTCATGGTCGATATTCAATATCTTGACGATTTTTAATGTTTTTTTCATTATTTATTACGTCATTAAAAGTCGAAATGATATAATTTTGGTATTTAACAATCTACCATAGATGTTTTGAACAAAGCTGCAACAGGCATTTGTCGTTGCTAAACACCCTGTTGCAGATTTTAGCAACAATTTTATCTCTGGTGTGAATCTCGGTCAGCAACGGCTTGCGTTGTTGATGATTTTTTTATTCGCAACAGATACATGTTGTTGCAAAAATTTTAGGTGTGTTGTTAAGTACACGGATATCCTTACCCGAACTAGATATCATTGGTTTTGGTTCCAATTTAGCAACATATTACTAATGTTGCTAAAATTTTGCAACGAAAAAAAGGGTCAAGTCTTTATTGACCTAGTCAAAATCGATCCCCCCCATTCACCCCCTACAATTACCCAGTTCCCCTAAATTACCCTAATTAATCAAGACTTCTAATTCAATCATATTCAACATACCCACTGAGATACATATTAACTATAATGTATTTTAATTGAAATACAAATACACTATGTTGAGAATCATCAATGGATTTTATCAACGAAAAAAAGAAAGAGATTCTTCATTTGATGTGAACTTAAAGTATCAGTAAGAGATGAAAACGTATACAAGTATCACAACTAACTTACTGAGATAATGAAAACCAGAAAATTTTGTAATTGACATACAATGTTCTATATTGAGGTTCATAAATGGATGGGTGACCTAGTTTATGTGAACTGAAAGAGGCATTGAAAAACGGGAAAAGAAAGACTAATAAATGAGTAAGAAGATTGAACTCCACCAGAAGAATCATGAGACTGTGCTTCCTTAACCAATTTCCTTTGCAAATCATAAGTAGATTCAGTTGATGCACTAGGTCACTAGAATACTGCTTTGCACCAAAACCCTAAATACCTGCATAAGCACCAATTTGAAGTTTCAGTATTGTGGTCCCAAAAGACAAACAACACTATATTCATACACAAGCTACCCTTTGAATTTTCACTAATATTTCAACCTCAATACTCTAAAGACCAAGACAATCAAATTAATACAGGATTATATCTTGAAAAGAGAATAGATGTAAATAAACCAGACTCAGAGCATTAGAATAAATGCAAATAAATGAAGTATAAAAAGAATTCTGATGTATGGAAGCTGGACCTGCATAATTTGGCATGATTCTGGAGATGTTCACGCCTTAAAGGAAAATCTTTGAAGGATGGAGAATCAGATCACACTCATCCAAATTGAAGCTTGTTCTGCAGTGCGATTTATTTTTGCAAGCTTCAATGAGAGAATGAAAAATCATATAAATATAAAAAAATATTGATACGAAAAAATCTAAGAGTACCAGCAGTAATAAGATTACCTGAATCCATCATCATCTTTTTTTGTTTATAAACATGTGCTGAAACTGCCATAAACATGCATGAAATAATTAAAAACCCACATAATTTTTCCAGGTTCAGATTTGCGTATTACGTTGTTTAGGCTATGTATTTTTGGATCAAAATGTTGAATTATGAAGACCAACCAGATCTAATGGCATAATGGGAGTAAACTACCCATTACTTTCATCACTATAATGCATGAACACAGTGCAAATAATATAGTGATGATCACAACAATGACTTACTGGAGAAAGGTCACCGACATCATAATCCCGTTATAATATCACCAACAACATAATACCTCAAAAACAATTATATAATGAAGTTTAATATCCATAATTTGAATTCAATAATATAAGCATAGACAAATGAAGTACTTACGAGGGATTAATATTCCCCCGGGTGGCTACTAACGCTTTAATTGACCCGCACTGCAGTCATCTGTGCAATAAAATATAATAGAACCCAAACCACACATATACATAAACAAAAATTAATTATATTAATAGTTCTGGATCACATAGATACATAAGGATTTTATTATGTTATTCAATTTGATAATAACGTACAATGATTTGCTTCCTTTAGGATATGAAGGGTATAACGGTTCTCTTTCACGCTCATAGAAAAATTTCTTTTTCTTGTTTTTTATGGTTCCAACATCATTATAAATCCCACTATCTAGCCCAACATTGTCATCTACCCCTATAACAGGATCGACATCCTCAGCAACATCTCCTACATTATCACCCACACCTATAGTAGGATCAAGATCCTCAACAACATCTCATACAATAACATTTTCTACATTCTCAGCTACATGATCAACTGTATTTTCTATATTGTCATTACCAGTGTTATCCTCATGTGGCCGTGCTTTTATATCTAAGTTTTTCCCATGTAAACGCCACGTTATATACGTTGAGTGAATACCATTTTTGAACAAATGAAATAAAATTACACTAAGTGGCTCCAATCTTTTACCGTTTTTACATCTATTACAAGGGCATGAGTATAAGGTATTCCCGCCACCATTTTTAATACCAATTGCTATAAATGACCTAACACCTTCTATGTATTGAGCAGACTTACGGGGACATTTCATCCAACCCTTATCAACCACATATGACATATCCTAAAGACAATATCTATGTTAAAATTTGGACAATATATGTACACTACATCAGTATAAAATCAACAACATTATCGATCAATAAATTGATATCTACTTCAATTCTAACCTATACTTATAATTTGATATGTACACAACATGAAATTAATGAAAAATTACTAAAAATTAAAAGTATACTAAATCCATTCCATGGAATTGATATTTACTTCAGTTCTAACTTTTAGCTATGAATTAAATCAAACAAAAATCATAATAAACTACTAACAAATTCTAATTTTGACATAACTAATCCAAGCAAATTACAACTAGACAAAGAAAACTGGAAAAACCCTTATTGCAGACAGATTGAGTTTAGGTATAAGTTTTTTTTTAAAAAAAAAAACAAAGATGAAGAGAACTGAAGTTTATCATGATTTCTTAGTACAATACTCGGTGAGAGCCATCCAAAATCAAAATAAATAAATAAATACCCAAATCTCACAAACAACCAAACTGACCTAAAATTGAACTCAAAACATAAAAATAGAACAAAAATATGACCGTACCTAGTTTATTACGATTACCAACAGCAGCTGAAGTAATAAAAGTGACAGATGACCTAAAACCTCAAATCGATGCTTCCAACTGCAATATTAATTACAAGTGAAATCTCTTAACAAACATAAACCCAAAATCGAAATACACAAAGAAAAATAAATGGATTAGATGATTTCTACAACTATTATCCACTTGACCTGGTTGGATTTCAGTAGAAGAAGAGTTTTTCAGGCCAGATTTGAATTGAGAGAGAGAAAATAATAGATAAACTAAACTTGTGGTTGTAATAGTAACAAAGGAAGGAGGGATAAATCCCACAAGTCTGAAGGGTGGAAAACTAATGGCGGCTATTGACCATCTGAAAGATTTGGGCGTAAAAATACACCATAGTGTTACCGACCGCACAAATTTACCGCACACATGAAATCCCCGACATTGTTATTAGCAGCAGAGATAGAGCAGTTGTGAAATTAGCAACGTAAAATGGTTGTTGCTAAAACTTAGCAACAGTTTTTTTACGTTGCTAATTAGCAACGGTATTATCTCTGTTGCTAAATGCTGAATTTGGTGTACTGTTTACTTGAAATTTTGGGAGGCTATTATGTGTCGTCATGGTCTTCAATTTCAACCGTGACGATTCTTGCCAATTTTGAAACATAATTGGACCTGTCCAATTTCCCGTTACAGCCGGGATCGTTCTGCTTTTAACATTCTAAATTTTGACCATGACGACTCTTATAAATTTTAAAACAAAAATTGACCTTGAAAAGTCATCATGCTTTACAAATTCATAAACCATGACGACTTTTGATGAAAATATTCGATATTATTGGCTTAAAAAAGTCGTCATGGTAGTAATTCAACACCTTGACGACTTTCATGATCATCTGAGAAAAAAAATTCAAAAAAAGAAATATTTTTTTTTAAAAAGTAACTCCTAATTAAATAAAATTAAACCTAATCAAACAAGGATATTTTTATCATTAATAAAAAAAAAAAATTTTAACGATTTCTGAATTTACTTCAAAATAATTTTATTTTTTCTTATATAATAGTCCCTTTTTAATTTTGACACCGCCTGATTAAATTATCATAAAAAGGTTAAAACCAACACACATTCGAGGGAGTACTTTCAGTACCTCTATGGGCAAGAAAGTTATACTCTACCGGGAGTCAAAAGTGGATGGTAGAGCTTGTGTTCTATTTGTTTATATAATGACTTTAACTAACTGCAAGTTACCAGATGATCCAAATATATAACTCCAGTCAGGTTGTTTACTTACTTTTTTATCACGAAGAAATGGAATATGCAAAATCCTATTATAGAAGAGTAGGAGGGGGGTATTTTGAATTGTTTGTTGACACGGAAAAAATAAGGGAAAACCTCTGAAATAATTTAAATATTTAACCTTGGAATATAATAGTTCCGAATAAGCGAAAGCCTTTCTTTGAATGCCAGCTTTTAACCTCTTTGCCCCCTTATAAAATATATACTAAACGTGTTGCGATTTATGCTATGTACTTGGTGAGGAGGGCCATCTACTCGAACACGTTACTAAGAAATGAGTCAGTTGATAACAATAGTGGGTTCGTTTTTTTGAAGGTCGGAGAAAAGCTAAAACTTATTTTTCTTAAAATGAGAGTTTAAGTGTGATACCCCGATTCGGCAGGTAGGGTTCGCCGAGTGGAAAATATGTAATGGTTTTTCCTTTCATAATACTGAGGCCTTTTTAGCACAATTAGCTCCAAGTTGGCAAAAATCTCTGCAGTTAAGCGTGCTCGGGCGGGAGCAATCCAGGGATGGGTGACCTCCCGGGAAGCTGCTGCTGGATGACCGCAGCGGTGCCCGTTAAAAAAAATCCACACTGTCGGATAACCGCAGTGGCTTAGCGGGGACAATATCGGTGGAGGATGGGGTCATTACAAATAGTATCAGAGCCGACGACGGGTCACCTGCCGAGGATGAGAGAGTACGCTGGACGGGGTGTGCCAGGTACTGGTCTCATGAGTGGTAGGGAATGTTGGAGATTGTATATTCCGGAGCCGAGGACATCTCTAATTTAAGGTGGTGGTATTGTGATACCCCGATTCGGTAGGTAAGGTTCGCTGAATGGAATATATGTAATGATTTTTCATTTACTAACACCGAGGCCTTTTCAGTACACTTGGCTCCAGAGTTGACAAAAATCTCAGCAGTTAAGCTTGCTCGGGTATGAACAATATAGAGATGCGCGACCTCCCGGAAAGATGTTGTTGGATGAACACAGCGGTGCCCGTTAAAAAATTCCACATTGTTTAATAATCGCAGTGGCTAATTAAGGACAGTATCAATGCACCATCGGGTCGTTACATTAAAACTTATGTAAATGTAATTAAACCCTTCTAGTTAACCCGATAAACAAAAAAATTATATATTTATGAGGAATATTATTTAGTTAGATAAGGTTGATAAACGAAATACACTTCAAAGAGGGTGGTGGTTTGGTGGTAGTACTACATCATTGTGTTCATCGATAGGAAGAGAGAAAAAAGGATTTGTCTCGGTTGTTGCTGGACCGTAAGGAAAACGAACTCTTCTTTTTTTCTTTACCGATAACTAAAAAATTTCTTTTCCACAAATAAAATGATTGAATTGGATGCTCTACTTGATTGAATTATGTCGTGCGACTGAAAACTAGTCTTACACTTCGGAAAGTTGTTCCCTGAACATTACACTTCTGAGCATGCAGCTGCATCATAAATTGATCGCCTTTCTGTACAACGGCTCCCATCCTCCCAAGTAAGTTTGTTTTTTACTTGATCAAGTCGCGGAATCCTGACTGCGACAAGTTACTTAGTTTATTAAAGTGAGGGTAATCAAGCTAATGTAATTAGGAAGGCACTTCGAATCCAATCAACTCAATCTAACTCTGGTCAAGCTGAAATATTGACATATCCGTTTATTTGGGGTCCCGGTGGGGTAATATGCTAATCCGTTTCAGGCTCCTAAACTTTGATTTGTAACTCTTTTTAAAATCTCCTTTATAGGGACACGTCTATTCCAGTATATTCTATTTCCCAATTTATATCCATATGATAGTAATAAAAAATTACCTTTTTACGGATCAGAACCATAGAAAAGCTTTCTTCAGTTCGTTGAAACAATGATTTCGGATTAACTGATGTTTCTATTTCTTGAAGAGGAAAGCGAGCCAATATCTAACAACTTAATACCAATCTACCTTATTGCCACACCATTGGAAGAAGCATAAGAGCATGTCAGAGGCAACCATGCCGTTTATGGATCAAAATTTTCAAACCCTAGATCAGGCCGGGTACAAGTGCGGTTCCTGAAAAGTGTTGTTGTACTAAGTTCAAGTTAATCTTATACCCGACCTATCTCGACCCAATGATGGTTTTGTAATAGTGGTAAGAAAAGTTCGTTCAAGACTTGTGAAGATTTGGATTTAAACCTAGTTTCTATGACTAAAAATAGTAAAAAATTAAATAAAAGTGATAACAAGATTGAGAGAAAACTGAGGCTAAGATTCCACTATTTCTAATTTTTAAAGTGATTTAATTCAATAATTATAATTATGCAATTCTTACATTTAATTTGATTCTAAAATATTGCAACAAGTAGATTTTCAAAATAACAATTGTATAACAAAAGCATGGAACATCAAAAACCTAGGCCAAGCATGTACCATCAAACGAAATCACAATTGTTTAATAAAAATTATTAAATCAATTTTTAACCAACGCAAATAATCATAAAAGAATTGCATAAATTAATTAAATAAATATTACCACATTATTTTTGGAAAAAATAGCTTCCTCCGTCGCCTTAGAGATGGAGTTTAGCTTCTCATATTAATCACTTGCTCAAAATTATGGTTCATGGCTCAAAATATTTACAAATGATGAAAAAGGAAAAAAAACAAAGAAAACAGTGAGTTTGCAACGTTTATAGGTGTTACAGACTCACTGTTACAGAGAATGGCTGGAGATAAACGTTACATATGCTAAGATACCCGTTGCAGATGGGTTAAAGAAACCGTTGCAACTGAAGATAAATGTTGCAGATGCAAAGATATCCGTTGCAAATGGATGAATAAACCGTGGCTGAGAGGTTGAAGAAACTGTTGCCTATTCTCTGTTCTTCATGCAACAACAACAACATATTTTTCCGAGTTGATTTCTCTGCCTTCCATTCGTCTCCTAAGCTCTCCCTCAACTCTCTCCTTTATCTCCGTTTTTTTCCTCTCACCTCTCACTCTCACAGCCTACGCCTCTTTCTTCCCCTCTCTCTGTCATTTTCCTCTCACCTCTCTCTCCCACAACCTTTTCTTTCCGCCTCCATTCCCTCTCTCTTATGTCTCACAGTACCCTCCGCTGCCGCTATCTCTTCTTTTCTATCAGTTCTTCTCTGTCCTCTCTCTCCGCCAACCCTCTTCTCCCTTTAATCTCTCTACGCCTCCCCCCACTCTCTCTCCAGTTTTTTTTTTTATATACTTGATCAAACCCCAAAAGAACTTTGACCTACTCTCCCTACTTTCACTTCCATCACTCACGTCACCTTTCACCCTACTTCTCACGCCTGCAGCCTAGCTAGTAGCTATGACTCCTGCATCCTAGACAACCTCTGCCCCTCTTCTTCTTTTGTTTCTCCGTCAGGTGCGATTTCACTTTCTCCTTTTTTTGTACACGACCAACAATAGTCGTACACTCCACCACATCATTAGCTTTCGGTCCCCACCTTACTTCTTTCGATCAGACTAGCCCCACTTTCATCTCTATGCCACGTGCTCACTTCAGCAGAACCAAACACTTTTCTTTCCTGATTTGTGCGCATCAGTTTTATAATCTGAGTTTCATACAACGACGAACCAGCTTGAACCATTAAATGCTTGTGTTGCTAGTAATTTGGTCTAATTAATCATGTTTCATTGCAACTTCGGGTTTCATGTATACAACCTATAAAAACATTAAAAAAAATTAGTATAAAATCAAGTACTAGCAAATATAAATTAGACTAAATATGTATAAATTATGTCTGTATCAAATACACCCAAACCTATATTTTGCTAGTCCTCGAGCAATACTAATCTTAAAAAAAAAAAAAAAAGAATAATCCTAACTCACTTTCGCAGGAATCGCGACTGCATTAGGCATATGTTATAAGCTTTTAAACCCCTAAGTGGCCTTAGCGGACAAGTTTTGTCTCGTGAGGGTTTACAAGAGATATACCCATAAAACCTTTACTCCAAACCTAGCTACCTGTGAAAAATCGAGGATAGACACTAAACAAGCTATTTAGTTGGCATACTAAATTCTTCGGATATATGAATCATTACCCTGTATGAATCCAATTGTTGTACACTAGTTTACAATCAGCATACTAAAATTCATACAAGAATGCAGAACTCTACTCAAATAATCATTCAATATCCAAAACTGGATAAATATTGTCAACATTCACATTGCTCGGAATCAATCAAATTCAAACACAAAGATAAATTAGAAAATGGATATAGAAGTGATGAATGATGCATATGTTGACTAAGGTGAACGATGTTTCCCAAAATATTAGTATAAAGTCCGGCTTGGATGCTCCTATTTTTATTATTATTATTTATATACATAATTTATTTTATTTATTTTTTTCTTTTTTTTCTTTTTTTTACAACTACATGATTAGATCTTTTGAATCTAAGCGCATGCTCCTTTTCAGCAGATTACATGATAGTTCCCATGGATACTGCATTCCACGCTTGCTTAGGTGACGGAGACAGGGAGAACACATACATATTGTTGTAAAAGTGTCAATTTTTTTTGACAAAATTAAAATTCTAACGCATCCGAGCTACGACCTTATGGCAGTACTAGGGCCCCACTAAATCACTTAGAAAAACATAAAATTACAAAAATAAAAACAGAGAGTGATATGCAGTATCCTGAGTGCATTCAGATATGAATAGACCATTTAGCTGGGCATACCAATTCTTATATATAAGAGCTATGTTTCCATCTACCTAGAATGGTTAGTGTCATCCTGAATAATTCACAAGTTTCTAAATTTTGGAGTTTCTTCTTGACATCAATTTTCTAAAACTCTACCCCCAAACCTAAATCTAACATTGTCCTCAATGTTTCAAACCGTGCAACCTAGAATGACATGTATTATAAATATAAATAAGAGAGAAAAATGTAAATCAAAGAGAATGGATTGGAAGATTTCACCTGATTGACGTAAGAAAAATAATATTCTCTGTAACACACATCAAATGATAGTAATAACAAAGAACACTAAAAATAAAAATAAACAAAAATCCTAAAAAAAAAACAAGAAAATAAAAAAAAATCTACATACTGGATATGTACAGAAAGTATCCCCATACACTAACAACCTGAAAATTTTGGAATCAACCCAAAATACAATATTACAAATGACAGCTTCACACTTATGTTATGGCAACACGGGGACACTGAAACTATCAAAAACAAGGGATTACCCCCAAACCAAGTTTTTACTACACTTGGAAGTGCGTAAAGAACAAAATATGGGGATAATATTGGGATTGGGGAAATATCAATTAGTTCGTGCACGGTGTCAGGAACAGGCAAGTCCTCTGGGTATTTGGATGCAAAGTGATCCAATAAAACTTGAGAAACACCCAATTCTAACCCTAAGTTAGGTAACTTTTGGAAGTCTAGGGTCTAGAAACAACCTCTAAGTCGGATGAATGATCTTGTGATATAGATTCATCTATGGAATTAGGCAAATCATCTACACAATCATCCACATGGTCATCTATATATTCTTTATGGAACAGAGAGTCACTACAAGATTGATCATCATCAACAAATAATCTCTGGCATTCCAGAACTCTCAATATTTGCTCCAAACTAAGCGGTCTATGTTTATAATACTTCTCATATATCATTAGAGGTGATTCTTCACTTACCATAGGTGAAGCAAGAACTTCCTTATGCCGTGACCGATTCATATATTCCCGAAGTGTCATCTTAGATGACATCTCCTGAGAAGGAGTCACCATCCTCAGGAAAGTACTTGAAAAGAAATACTAAAACAAAAAACAAGTAAAAAGGAAAAAGAAATCCTAAAAAAAAAATACTGTACAAAATTATAATATAAACAAAACATAAACTACAATTAGAAAATAAAAAATAATAATTACAATATTTCACAACCGCTCCCCGGCAGCGGCGCCAAAAATTGATAGGTTTCAGAAAAACCTATTTATAATAACCGCAATCGCACGATGTCTACAATGCAGACAACGGCAAGTACGGGTCGAACCCACAGGGAGCGGGCAAATACTGTAATCAATATCTCGATTAAACTAATCAGAAATAATATTTTTGGATTTTTAGAATTATGAATGAAATAATAAAACAAATTAAACTAATAAAAAAACTAAGCAGAGAGAGTCGATAACCATGGTTTTTAGTATCCACCACTATTTCTATTTAATTACTGAAGTGAAACATAACTCCTGAATATTTTATCTATTGTTCTTTCTATCGACATCACCTATTATATGTACTAGAGTCGCAAATATCACTGGGACGCCCCTAAGCATGGCGCATCAAAAACTCTCAGTCTCAGTATACACCATCAAATTGCGTTAGCGAGAAAATTATATGAAACTAATTATAGGTTCACAAATAATACCTGACTATTCTAAGCATACCCCATCAAAGGATATAACCCAAGCATGAAATACCAAATAAGTAAACAAATATATTTTCGATCCTATTAATTATGCGCAAAGGTTAGTGTATTGTACAAAACCGGTGACGCAAAAACTAATATTTTCATTAAATCAATAAATCAAAATCAAGAATTAATTTATTCAAATCATAATAGTTTTTTGCTTAATAAATCAATCCAAAATAGCCTATTACTCAAAGTGGTTTCAAACATAAAACCCTAGCTACGAAATCAATTAGAACATGGAGATGGGTTTCTCAAAACCCATTAAAAATAAATTAACAAAGTAGAGAGGAGAGATTAAACCCTTTGCTTGTTGTCCTTTTCTTCCACCTTCATATTAGCTTTTGTCTGCCTACTCTTCTTTTTATATCCGCCAACCTAATTAAACCTCTTTGTACACAACCCTCAACACCAGCGCCTTCGTCAGAGAAAAACCAAAAAAATCCCCCAATATGAACTCTCGCCTCTCTCCCTGTACAGTGTCAGATCTTGTCCCCCCTTTCACAACCGCAATTCCCAACCTATGTCAGACCTTCTATCCGCCTAAATTACTCCCCCCCTTTTCAATCAATCACCTTTCTCTCTCCATTTCTCTTTTCTCTCAACCGTCACCTCCTTGTCCCCCTCAATCAATCCTCACTCTCTCACGTCCCTTTCCTCTCCTTCTCCCTTCTTTTTCCTTCTCTCCTTTGTCTCACGTCTCAATCCCTATCCTCCTCCTTCTCCCAACAAACACAGTACGCCACCTCCTTTATGTCCCCATTTTTTCTTCTTTCTTTTATTCGGTCCTGCCCAACTCCAAGAAACAAATCTCCGCCAAACTCCTACTCGCCACGTCTGTCCAGCCAACGTCAACTGCCTCACTCATTCCACTTTATCTCCAATTCAGTACATCCTTCACTTTTACTTTTATTCACCGATCATCCTATTCCTTCACTTGCAGCCATCCCAAATTGGGTATTAACAAAATTTTACTAATTTAATCATGTTTTGTATTTAGCTTTGGGATTTAAGTGTTCCACCTAAAATAATATAAAATAATAATATTAGCACAAATACAAGTACAAACAAGTATAAATTAGGGACTAAAAATGTATAATTTATGTACCCATCACCCAACCTGTCCAAGTTTCACCCATACTTGGATCTAAGGTGTACAGAACAATCAATTGTCCTTACCTTTGTTTAGTTGAAAAAATGGGAATCCTAACAATTCAATTATAGGGTAATTCAAATCTTGGTACTGAATTTCAAAAAACTGAATTCAAATCTAACAAACTAATGTTTAGTTGAGGTAATTTGATGACATGTGTGTTTACCTTGAGATCCAATTTCATTAAACCATAGTGCAATGGAAGTCTGTTATTTTGGTGGGAGTATGATTTTTAAGAATCAAAAATCATAATTATTCATAGTTGATGTTTGTTGGTTTAATGATCATTCCCTTACCTAGTCTTTGATTTCTTAAACTAGAAATATTATAAATGGAAAATAATAAGGCAAAAAATTAAATATGCTTGGGATCGAATATTATCTAGACCCACACATGTTGTTTTTAATTTATTTTAACATTTTGTAATTCCAAAGAATATATTCTTGTGAGTTGTGAATTGTGAGATACAGTAAGAGCAAAGCCAATGGGGTGGGTATATTGGCTAATTTTCCAATTACCACGCCACAGTGGGATGAGAAAACCCCAAAAAATGGATTGTCAAATTGGTATTTTAGGGGGTTTTCCCATTGAGGCGCAAGTTAAGTCGATCGTCTATGTTTGAGATGATCGACTCATGTTGGGCCACTCTTCCCAAGCTAGTTCGAGGCTCAAAGCAACTTAACGTCTCTCATCCAATGGCTATGATTCTCTCCCTATAAATTCAAACATTTTCAACTCCAAAATCACACCTTCTTCACTCAAAAATTCTTGTACTTTCACTTCAATCTTAATCTTTCCATCTCAAACTCTTGATCTCAACTCATGGATCCTGATGTGAAAAATGAAGAAGCACAAATGATAGGGGAAGTATGGCTCCAAGAAGTTGAAATAATTATGCGACATATTGATCAACTGGATGAAGATTCATACGATGAAAGAAGGATGACTAACTGTATGATACAATTATACTTAGGGAAAATACCTCGAGATCCAGAAACAAGAGTCGTATTGACAAAAAGATGGACACATAGATATCGAGAGGAATGGCATGAACAAATGATACGTGATTATTTTATTAATAGAAGTGTGTACTCTGATGAAGATTTTCAACGTCGCTTTCGATGCCGCAACACTTGGTCATGCGGGTTAGTGGAGAAATTTGTCGGGTAAACCCTAAATTCAACTATCAATTTGATGGACTAAACATACGAGGACATAGTCATGAACAAAACGTCACAACAGCCCTAAGGATTCTGGGTTATGGTGTGCCGACGGATGCCTGTGATGAATATTGTCGTATGAAAAAAAAAACGGCATACGAAAATCTAAATTTTTTTTACGAAACTGTAGTCGACCATCTTGGTCCACATTTTTTACGACAACCAACGCAAGATGATGTCGACCGACTACTATCTGAAAACAATAAAAGAGGATTTCCTAGAATGCTAGGTAGCCTTGATTGCATGCATTGGGTGTGACATGGATGTCCTTATACTTGGCAAGTTCAGTATAAGAGCCATGACACAAAACCAACTATTGGTTTGGAAGCGACAACCTCTTATGATTGATGTATATGGCATATTTTTTTTGGACTACCGGGTTCAAATAACGACATCAATATTTTGCATAAATAGCCTTTGTTTGAAGATTTGAAGTATGAAACTGCTCCAGCTTCAAATTTCACCGTCAACGGCAATAACTATCAAAGTGGGTATTTTCTGGCGGATGGAATTTATCCACAATGGTCAACTTTAGTTCAAGCTTACGCTCAGGTAGCCCACGACGAGCGTGCAAAACAACATTTTAACACCAAGCAGATGGCGGTTAGGAAGGATGTCGAATGAGTATTTGGAGTTTTGAAGCGGAAGTTCCATATAATTTGTAGACCATAACGTTCGTTCAAACCAATCAAAAGGAATAGGGTTATGCTCACTTGCATCATTTTGCATAATATGGTACTCGAGGAAATCCGACGGGATCCCACTTGGACAAGTTATCCACATTCAGGATTTGAGGAAAAATGTTCAACCCCTTCATGGTGTACCAGTAAAAGAGTACAGAATAGTAGAAGCGAGAATTGAACACAGAGGATTATATGCTAGGCTAAGGGAGGATCTCACTGCACACTTGTGGGCTGATATTGGAAGAAGAAACCCTCATAGGATTTAATTTTAGTTTTTGAACCTTTTAGTTATTATTTGAATCATTTTATTTCTTTTATTTTAATTGGATTTGTGTAATCTAAGTATCAAATATTGAAATTAAGGATCAAATTGGTGAAAAACCAACACTGAAATTGAAAATAAAACTAAAGGATTACATCAAAATTGAAACATTGAAACAAAAGATTACATTTAATAATATAAAACTAGCACTAATCCAGTGGAACAATGACATTACTGATATCCTCATTCTCCTCCTCATCAGAATCAACGTCAACTGAGTTTGGGCATTGTTGTGCCTTCTGTGCTTCAAGTTTATTTATTTCTTTTTGACAGAGTCGCAGTTGCGTCTGATTCATCTTTGACGTGTCCCCCAAGATTCCTCTCATGTGAGCATTAAAAAGCGACTGTTCAAGAGACTTGCGACCTTTTTTAAATTTCTGCAGCTATTTTCTTGCGTTCGACGATTTTACTAATGTCATTCTTTTCTTGGTTTTCGAAAAATTCTTGGAAGTTGAAATCTGAAGTTAAAGATTCAGTGGATTTTTGAACCACCTTTCTGATCCTTTTAACTTTTTTGTTGCCTGGTCCGTCATATCTTTCTGTATTTCCATTAACATTAAGATTACTATTTGCATGTTGGAATACGCCTGCGTTGGGTTGTGGGGATGAACCTGTTTCTGGTGAAGAATAAGTAGACGGAGACCTTTGAGAAACGTTTGGCGTCTCGTAAGGGGATTGCTTTGGTACTTGATATCCATTCAACAGTTCGGGGTTATATCGGTTCAGGACTTTGAGAATATGGAAACATTCTTCGTATTTGAAACCAGAACTTTCTTTGAGTTTCTATGCCTCTCGAGTTTTTCGTATCTGCAGTTTCAATATTTAAAAATTAGTCATACACCAACTTGATAATAGTTTAAAAATCAATAATACAATTCGAAATGCAACCAACTCACTATATCAGCTTCGGTATCACAACTTCCTCTTTGGTGATTCACTTGCATCATCACACCTACCCAAGCGCTCATGTCTTTGCCGATTACATGAAAACGACCCGACAACCTGTTGTAGTCACGTTTATTTGGATTCCCAGTTTCCTTATCAAATAACTCAAAAAATTTCTTCCAAAGCGTTGCATGATGTTGACTAACACCATTGACAACGTCAAGCATATATGATAGATATCCTTTGCAGATAGCTTTATCTTTTATGAGATTAAACATTGGACCGCGAGGCTTTTGTGAACCCTTTCCTGATTCAGTATTCTATATCTGTGACGAGCTGGTCATTGTTTTTTATGATTTTTTTAGCAGAAGTTGAGATCAGGAGTTTGAGATGGAAAAATTAAGATTTAAGTGAAAGTAGAACTGAAAGTATAAGATTTTTTGAGCGAAAAATGTGTGATTTTGGAGTTGAAATTAGTTAAATTTATAGGTAGAGAAGTGAGAGCCACTGGATTAGAACCGTTGGGATCTGATCGTTATCGAGACAACCTGAGCCGAGCCTCGGCTCAACCTAGACCGACCGGCTAAGGTTGCCTCAATCGGTTTAGCTTGCGTTATTTTATCTTTTCCCAATTATCCAAAAATAAATTTGTCCATCCACCTAATTTGACATTTTGATAAATTTATAAATGCCCATTAAAATTATTCCAGGGTTTGGAAAATACTTTGTCCAAGAAAAAATAGTATTAAGTTCTAGACATCGTTTAGTATACAATGAACCCCACCCAGTTAGTCGGATACAGATTTGGAGTCCACTCTCCGATGGACCTTTTATCCTATGCTCACTGCTGCAACACATGGCTATTTCAGCCTTATTCCTGCCCTGGTAGCTTAATTCATCAATCACTATACTAGTGGGAAGGAAGAAAAAAATCTAATTGTAATCGGATCGACTCAGAAATTACCCAGATGAGCTAGTCATAAGAAATCAAGCAATCTCAAATACACCTACACCATACTACGGACTAGTATATACAGAAAATTAAATATGTTGATATTTATGACATTAATCTGACCGGTACATAATTTATACACACATTAATTAAGAAAAATTAATCTGACCGGTACGTAATTTATACACACATTAATTAAGAAAAAAAGATGTCTGATATTTGTATGTCAAAGGGGTGTTTTTGATGGTTATATACGCATTTACATAATATTCGATGTAATACATTTTCCACCGTCACCACTACTCAGTACTAGGCATCTAAGGATGGAGAAATAAGAGCATCTCCAATCATCGATCAAATTGACGATCAAAGATTACATTTGATCGATGATCGGTGAAAAACAGCCACAGCCGTGCGATTATATTTGGGTTATAATCGTTGAAAATCACTATTCAGGATTAAAAGAAGTCGCTGATCGTCGACTAAAAATTATAGTCGAGCGAAGCATTATGTCTCGCTTGTGAATAAACGACGGCCCAAGATTTCGCTTAAAAGCACGGGCGTTGTGCTGGGGTACCGTCTCGACTGGGCGAAGAGTTAGGGTACCGTCTCGACATGGGCGAAAATCTGGGGTACCGTCTCGACTTGGGCGAAGTGCTGGGGTACCGTCTCGACTT